>JARHVA010003927.1:1152500-1247500 GCA_037957365.1 Torreya grandis
GGGATACCTTCATATATTGAACTGGGACTAAAAATTAAAACCTTTAATTATATGTATTCTTTGAGGCCACCCAAAATTAGGTCAAAAATATTTTCATCATTGATGTCTAATACACGTAAGGAGAGATTCTAAAATTGATGATTATAATCATTTATAGTACATGTTTGGTGTAGTTTGGATATCTCACTAAAGTAGTTTTTTGATACATTCTTGTGATAATGGAGTTGCAACTCCAAAAATATAGACTAGGAAACTGAGAGATCTTTTTTTATTTTGAGCACACAACCATCAATACCAAACGAATTACTCAAGCCCAAAAAATAAAAAGGCCATGACCACCTTTTTTGAACATGGAGTCTGATGTAGATCAATTTTTTTTTCAATTTGATTGATCAACATGAGTTGATCATTACCATCAAACTTACACAATTCCACTTTTGGAAACATTAGCTTTAGACCTAGATTGGTGGTGTGAATGTTTGAAGGAGGAGAACCAAACTAGAGTGGTGGAGGGTTATTTTTCAGAGACTGAAGTTGTAAAGTTAGATAATTACCTAATTCTTTATTAAAATTGATATTGAAATCCATTTAGGTCCCCTCTCATACCTATGATTTCCCATTTAATTACATCGAGATCATCTTTCCATACCATGCCATGTAACTTTGATTGAATTTATTGAACCTCCTCTGACATACACAGATCAAAAGTTCTAAACTTCATGCCATACTTGTGAGGATTTTTAGGAGTTTATTATCCTTTCCACATCTGTGAGTATTATGACCAACCATGCACAAACCCTAAGAGGGTTTTAAACCCTCAAAAAAGTGTATCAACATATAAGACCATTATAATCGTCTCACTAATATGAATCCAATGACTACTAATGTGCACAAGGGTGAACATTTTCAGCCCAAAAAGTGTACTGATAAAATATACCATTATGATCATCTCACAAAGGAAAATCCAACCATTATTAATTTTCACAAGGTTAAAAACTTTTCATACTTGTTTTTAAAAAAAAAAAAATTACTTTGAATAATAATGCATTGATTGAAAAATTAAATTATTCTTGAAGTGTAAGTTATATTTTTTCAATCCTTCAGCTCATAGGATATGCATAACACCCGATTCAAAGAAAAAATCCACCATATAAACTTACCCAAGTCGAATCTCTGATACCACTTGTAATGAAATTACTTAGTTGTTTACACAAAAAAATATTATATCATATAAATAAGAGTAGAATATATATCCAAAATAATAAATAACAAAAGAGCAGAATGCTTGGTAAATATAACTTTGTCACATTGAGGAGGTAACCTTCAAAATAATGTAATGAGATAAAAATTCACAATATGATGATAAAATACTAGCCAATACCTCCAAAATAATGCAATAAGAATAGAGTTCATAATATTATGATAAAATACTAACCACTATCTCCTATATACACTCTATTTAATCATGGTTATTCCATAGGTCGACCTTACTAAGAACATAGAGAAATTTGACAATATAATATAAGAGATATGTAAGCCACAAGTTGGCCACACATATCCCTAGACACACCATAGGTTAAGGGAATAACAATAAAAGTGAAATGTTATATATGTTTGTGGGTATGTGCATGGAGTTGGGGGATAATTCTGTGGACATTTCTCCTAATGCATGTGTTATATGAATTTAGGCTCAAAACCACTGGATTTAAATGCATATGTGTTATAACATGTATGCTTTGTGTATAGTGTAAGGAATGTATATGTGTTATATATAGTTAAAGGAATGTGTAAGCCTTCCTATCACATTGCCTAAAAAAGGCACAAAATATATATTAGTAGTTGCAGATGGTCTACTAGTAGATAAGAAATTTCTAATCTACTTGAAATATAAGCTGACATTTATATTATTACATTTTATATTCATTATAATTTAAATTTACTTTAGTAAATATAAGAAATTAGGTTTATTCTACATCTTATAGAGTTGGTATAAAAACTACATTCCTTATGATGTGGAAGATAGTTTTAAAAATCCAATCTAGTCAGTACTTAGGCATTTTTAAGGTCTTAATATTGAACCTCTGAATTTTAGGGCATAAATTTTGTAATTGATGTCCATTTTCAATAAACATATAGTAATTTTTAAGGTTTTTATGCCTTCTAAACTGCAATCTAGGATTTAAAGGAGTCATAGGTTTGTCAAAATTGAAGTTTGAAAACCACTCACTTTGAACTTAATCTAAAGTGGTGTGATTGGGGAAACATAGGTCAGATTGATGACTTGCACACATAAAATGACTATTTTGCATTAATTTCACTTCATCATCATCCCTCATCTATAATCACTTCATACTCATACCTAATCACTTCTAATCACTCTCTCTTCATTATTCATTATCCCTAATTACTCCCTCATTGATCCTCACTATCCCTCATCATCTCTAATCACTCCCTCATTGTCCCTAATTACTCCCTCTTTAACCCTCACTATTCCTCATCATCCCTAATCACTCCCTCCTCATCCCTAATCACTCCCTTATTGACACTCACCATCCCTCATCATATGTACTCACTCCTTCATTGTCCCTAATCACTCCTTCATTGATTCTCACCATTCCTCATCATCCCTAATCACCACTTCATCATCCCTCATCATACTTAATCACTTTCTCTTCATCCCTCATCATCCATAATCACTCCCTTATTCACCCTCACCATTACTCATTTATAATCACTTCCTCATCATCTTTAACCACCCCTTCATTGAACCTCACCATCCTTAATCATTGATTCATAATAACTCATCATCATTAATCACTCCTTCCTTATCCCTCATGACCCTTAATCACTCCCTCATTAACCCTCACCATCCCTGATCATCCCTAATAACTCTTTCATCCTTCCTAATCACTCCCTCATTGACCTTCACCATCCCTCATCATCTTTAATGACACCCTCATCATCTCTACTCAATTCATCATCCTTAATAACTCCATACAATAGCTTGATGGTGGGTGCAGTAGCTTATTGCTTGTGCCAAATTGGCTTATGTGCCAATTCTAATTTTTACTTATTCATATAATTCCCAAAGAAACTATTCTTTCACTCATCCTCTTTCACTCAAATAAGGAACTCAAAGATATCATTTAATTGTCTAGTGGGATTAGAAGATATATATATTGATCCCTACCTAGATCATGGAAAGAGTGTGTACCTAGAGCTCTGAAATAGAATAAATAGGTAAGAAATCAAGAAAAGGGTGGGATGAAATTGTATTACTTACATATGTAGACTGGGGTTTGGGCATCTAAAAATCCCAATCATAGAGTTGAGAATCCAAATTTATATCTATATAAATAGGGGTGATTGGAGACTAATTGAGAATTCCAATATCAACCCCATAGTTAACAATATATCCATAGTAGGCTAGATTTCTAGATAGATAGATAAGCATTCACCAATCCAGTAGAGTATGTTCTAGTTTGGTAGTTGATAGAGTGTGTTTCCCAACCCAATTTTATCTATATCCAATATGATCTATACACAACTTGATATATAAAGGGAATTAATGGCATGTGCCTTAATCTAGTATATCATAAAGAGGCCACTTAGAGATTGGGCATGTCCTAGTGGGCCCTAAAGGACAAACTGGGGCCTTACCATACTTTGGGTATTTCCTGATCCCTAATATAGTATATCAAATAATAGCATAAGAATGAACTCACCCCATAAATATATAGTGGGAATCATTTAAAGGCCCTACCCTAATCATAAACTTTTCTTAATTGTTAAGGCAATGAAATATTTCCCTACCTACTTCATCTATGCCAATGAGTAAGGTAAGGGAAGCTTTCCTTTTTGATGTATAACTTTGATTCACCTAATAATATTCAATGGAATATTTATTTCTTGATGCATAATAAGGAATAAGGCACAAATATCAAGGTAAGTTTATCTTCTTGGTATCTAGATTTGTTTTTCTTCTAGATTAGGGCATTGCTATCAAGGGAAGCTTACTCTTTTACATATAGCTTTATTATTACCCTAACTACTTAGTTATGCCCTACTCGATAAAGTAAGGAAAAGTTCCTTCCTGACATATAACTTTGTTCTTATCATACCTATGTTCCCTTTATAAAATAATTTCTTAGTTATCGAGAGAAGCTTGCTTCCTAATATATAGATTGAATATATTCTTTCCCTACATACTTATTTATGCCCTACCTACTTAGCTTATGTTATTATTAAGATAATCTTACTTCCTGATAGATAGAATGAGAAATGAATTTTTGAATCATGTTACATATGTAATATATTTAAATACCATTGAGTATGTCCTACCTACTCTATCTACTTGAGTATGCCCTAACCAATTGAATATATTGGTTTTATTTTGATCTTGAGTATGCCCTACGTAAATACTTGAGGCATATATTGATCTTGACTATGCCCTACCTACCTTATTTTACTTGAGTATGCCCCACCTAACTATCCTTGTTACTCTACCTATTTGTACTTGAGTATGCCTTACCTACCTATCCTTATTTCCATACCTACTTGAGTATTCCATACCTAATAAAATACCCAAGCCATATATTGATCTTGAATACCCATATCTAGTCCTGACCATATATATATTACCTGAACATATCTTTAATACTTGATACCTGATTGAATACCCAATTAAATACCCAGGGAATATATTAAAAGGAGAGGGGGAATTCTAACCTATTTAGAGAAAGGGGTGACTAGGGATGATCATCCAATCTCACCTATTGTGCCTAAAATAGTAGGCTCCCCATTCCCATCCCCATCTAGATAAATAAAAGGAAAGGGGAGGGTGAGTGCCCAATCAATAATATTCTATTATATAAGTCATAAGACTATAGGTGACCCTATCAATATATGGGTAAAATAAAATGAAATGTGCTCGATAGCCTTTACCTCTGCATTAGGGCATTTTGTTCTACTATAATGTGTTCCATATCAGTCATTTTAAAGGTTTTTATACCTTCTAGATTGATTGCTAGAATTTTTACGAGTCCTAAGTTTATCAAAATGGAATTAAAAAAAAAACATTTTAAATCCAAGCCAAATTAGTGCAATTGGGGAATATATGTCACATTTATGACTTGCACACATAAAACAACCACTTGGAGTTAATTTCAATTGCTCATCATCCCTCCCTCATCCCTAATCACTTCCTCCTCATTCATTATCAATGTTAATCAGTCTCTCCTTATTCGTAATTATACCTAATCACTCCCTCATTAACCCTCACCATCCCTCATCATATATTATCACTCTCTCATCATCCCTAATCAACCCCTCATTGACCTTCACCATCCCTTATCATCCCTAATCACTACTTCATCATCCCTCATCATCCCTAATCACCCCTTCCTCATACCTAATAACTCTCTCATTGGTCATCACCATCCTACATCATCTCTAATAACTCATTCATCATCCCTAATCATTACTTCATCATCCCTCATCATCCTTAATCACTCCCACTATATATCATGAATCAATATTCCCTTACCTTATTAGGTAAGACATAGCAAATCATGTAAGGTAATAACAAGGCTATATATTATAAAAAAAGCTTCCCTTGATAGTTATGCCTTAATCCAAGATAAAATAATAGCTATATATTGGTAAGGAAAACTTCCCTGGATAGTTATGCCTTACTCCCTTGCTATCTCTTGGGCTAGATTTAAGTAGCCCCTCTTAAATACATTTAATTAAGGCATATGCCTTTAATTAGGTCTTCATAGATCAATATATATATATACATATATATATATATACATATATATATACATATATACATACATACATACATACATACATATATATATATATATATATATATATATATATATATATATATATATATATATATATATATATATATATATATATATACATACATACATACATATACATATATACATACATACATATATATATATATATATATATGTATGTATGTATATATATATGTATATATATGTATATATACATATATATATATGTATATATATATATATATATATATATATGTATATATATATATATATATTGATCTATGAAGACCTAATTAAAGGCATAATGTATATATATATATATATATACATACATATATATATATATATATACATACATACATATATATATATACATACATACATACATATATATATATATATACATACATACATATATATATATATATATATATATATATATATATCTATGGGTATAATCCAAGAGTTTTATTGGGAAACACACTCTACTAGATTGGTGATTGCCTATTTCTCTATCCAACAATTTGCTCTAGTATGGACAGACTCTTAGTAACATATAGAGAAAATGAGAAGTCAACTACGGGGTTAGGATTTGAATTATAAAATAGTTTCTAATTATCCATATCTAAATAAACATAAATTGGGGTTCTCAACTCTAGGATTAGAATTATTATATGCCCAAATCCCAATCTACAATCTCATCCCACCCTTTTCTCTCTTTCCTACCTATTTATTCTATCTTGAGGGTCTGGATACACACTCTCTCCATGATAATGTTTATTAAAGTCTAATAATATGTGGTAAATGTATCTCAACCTTAAAATTAATTAAAATATATCTTAAAACTTATCTAGAAGCATCCAATGTAGGTGAAAGGCTAAAATAAGAATGTTTTGGATAAGTCATAGGTTTTTGAGAGACTTAAGGTGCATGAAACAGAAAAGAGACCAAGTTTAGACATTAGTTAATATATGATAAGGCTTGAATACACTAATAAAGAAACTAATAATAAAAATAAGAATAAAGAAAAGGTGGGAAAATGGTCTCTAGGTTTGGTGTAGAGTTTAGGTCTAGGTTTGTGGAGGATTGTGTAAACCCTTAACTAGGGTTTAGTAAACAAAAACTCATATATCTTTCTAGTGAAAAATAAAAGGCCTATGAAAATTTGTAGATAGATGTCTAAGTATGTTGTTCAACTGATCCAGGTGGTTTCATAACTTTAAAGTCCCTAAAGGATAATATATTCATATCATGTTTTTATTAACGTACCTCAAATAGGCCTAACATATGGTTAAAGGTGTAGTCTTTCAAAGTCTCTTGAAAATCAAAGTTGTAGCAGACTATAGAATGTGTTCCTTGTCATGTGTAATGTGAAAATGAATGCATGTAATTCATTTTTATGACATTTCATATGGGTTTGGATTCATAATACCTTAAACAACATGTTAGACCTAATTGAGAGGGTTAGAAAGCCTATTTTTTTTACATTTTGGTGAGAATTAAGTACAAAGAATGGAAGAAGCTTATGTGTTATATTAGATAATGTTAAATCAAATACAATAATCCTATTAGGGACATCAATATTTAGTCTTGAGTAAAATAATTAATAAAATGGGTGAAAAAACTAATGAATAAGGTCTGATATAACATAACTTTGTGTTGTCTGTAAGAATTAAGTTGTTATGGATATGGATCAATGTTTTGATGGAGATTGTCACTAGGAAGGTAAAGAAGTGAAATTAGGTTCAAATAGGTATTTAAGAATATAATAGTAGTCAAATGGGATTGAATTATAGTAAATATGATACAAAGTAAGGTTAAGACCTAGAATAAAGCTAAAATCCTTGAGAGAAGATAATGTTTGTTGTGTCATGCAAAGGTGGTGTACTTCAAAAGAATATACCCTGTTTATCGAGTGAGTAAAAAAATTCAAAGTAAAATAACATCATGTTATTATGAGTTAAATATGTAATCATGAAACAAGAAATGAAGAATACAAAACCTAAAGGAGATCCAGAAGATCTAGGTGATTAAACCTATAAGAGGCCTACTTACATTAGATGATGAGGGATGGTGAGAATCAATGATAGAGTGATGAGGGATGGAAAGGGTAAATGTGTGAGTGATTAGGGATGATGAGGGATGAGGAAATAGTGGTTAGTGATTATAATTAATGAGGGTGGAGTGATTAGGGATGGTGATTGTCAATGAAGGAGTGATTAGGGATGGTAAGGGATTAAGTAAAAATGATGAGGGATAGTGAAGGTTAATGAGGGAGTGATTAGGGATGATTAAACACAAGGAGGGAGTGATTAGGGATGATGAGGGATGATGATGGATGATTAGGGATTATGAAGGATGAGGAAGCCTAAGGGGTGTGCTAAATATGTAATGTAAAGGGCACACACATTTTAAAATAATTTTTTGGAGGAATGCACATAATTTAAAAAATGTGTAGAACAAAGGGTATTTTCCCTTTATCAAAGGGTGCACATCCTATGTAGTGCGTTATAATTTTGGTTGTGTTTGTATTGTTTATGATTAGGAATATATGTAGTAAAATAAATATTTACATATAAGTTTCTTATAATTTAAATTTGTTTTACTAAATATATCAAATTAGGGCCACTATGGATATTTTAAATTTGATCCTAGACCTATAGGAGTTACCATTTATAATATAATTTTTCAGAATCAATTTTGGTATGTACTTAGTTTTTAAAATTTCAATATTAAACATAAGGTGTAAAATTTATAGTAGGTATATATGTATATTATATACATTATATGACTACTCTATATATCTATTTGGGAGATGACATCTTATCTATGTTAAGGGTGCCATATAGATATATATGGCCAAATAGAGATATAGTCACTAGCAATATAAATATATAGGACTAAATAAACCACTTTATTTAAATATCCTTACCTGAAAATAAAAACCTAACCATGATAGAAGGGATTCCATAATAGTTGAGAGGAATGACAAACTAAAAATTACAATAATCAAATCATCCTCTATCTGTTTATTCTTTACTCTCTATTGGAATGGTGAATCACTAACTGAAATAAGAATCAAGACATCCGATCTCCCCAATTCAGGAGGGAACTAGAATAAGAGTCTCCACTAGTGTGGAATATGTACTACTAGAACTAAAGGTTTTAAGCCTTATCTATAAATTTGATAGAATCCCAGTCTCCTTAGGTTTTCAGGGGTATTGTAGGAATCACCAATTGGAATATGCACTACCATATTTGGTTTCATAGGTTTATGGCCAATATTTAAGACTGGAACCTGACACTACCTTGGCTTGGTTCTGACCTTGGTGACACACCCTATATATCATAATTTGGTTTGGTATTGAGATTTATAGGTATTCAAGAGGCACTAATCTCAAAAGGATTGGAAATTGACTTAAATATAAGAGTTATTAAGATTTAAGCTTAGGTATGGATGTCACTAGTTGAGATAGAGATAGGGAGCCATATATATAAATAGGGGCTCAAATATGGATTGGTCAAAATAGAGATATGGATGAATGATAGAGATAAGTCCTATTATAACATGGATGAAATATATATGTAATATGATGGGATGAAGAATGCACAAATGCATCAACCTATCTTGATCGATACATCTAACCCTCAGTGAAGATACAACAATTTGACATTCACTTATTTATTTTCATTTCAACTATCTAAATTTGGGGGCATCTTTCATATATTATAATAACTTTTGAAAAGGAAGAGTTGGGTTATCATTTTAACCTCCCAGTCACTTCTACACCCCAACATCAATGTAGACCCAGAGATCTAATATCACTAACAAGGAAATGGGATAAAGATGGATAAAAGTGAGTCACTCCAGTAACCCCATCCTTGATAAAGAGATAGAGTAATTATTAACTTATGATTCTTTTTCCATGATTATTCATTTCACCAAAGATTAGAAACAACTTAGAACATGAGATCATATAAACCCAATTTTTGTTCCCTCATAAATGAACCTCAACATACATAGATTTGAATCTAAATAAGTAAGGTCCAACATACATGATACTACCTATGATCATGCACTCATCAAACCCCACACAGTATATATGTTGTTTCCTATTTATACTATTGATTGGTATGCCATATATTACTATTACCATTTTACTAATGTTCCCATTCACTCGTTAACAATTCACTTGCCAACTATTTATATCAATGTTCTTCCTTGACCCTCGTTTCATGGATACTTTATCTCTGTCTTTGTAGGTATGTAGATAAATTCCCATTCGATAAAGCACATGACATTTAGTCCATAAATTATGTCTCCCACTTATCTATATCTGCTCAATGAACCAATGATTTAGATTTAGATCTCTCAATTCAATTAATAAATGACATTGTCAATGAACCAAGAATTTGAGCATTTGAAATAGACCTTCCTTTCCTATAAATGTAATATAGAGTTTACATACTGAGACTGATATTCCCCTATTATATTCATGGTATATATTATAATTTTAAGACCATTCTAGATGTTTTTATTCCCATCTCATAACCATGATATTTTAGCTGGTGCCAATCCCATCTCATAATCATGCTATTTATGGAGGGTTATAAAAAGGATTGAATACATATTCATGCTAAATTCCCAAATGATTTGAGGGAATTTAGATCAATGGGTCAATAGATACACATAAATGATTGTCTTGTAGCATGTGACCTATATCATACCTATATCAATGATATAGTCTTGTATCTCTCACAATAATTGGTCACACCGATTCATTGATGAAAATGGATATAAACATAATCTATCTATTATATACATAACATGAAACATATATAATAGAGCATCATGGGGGGATAGGAAGATATAATTTATGCCTTGACCTCTCATAGTTCATGATAGGGGTTGATTTAGTAGAGCACTCAACCAATGACTATATGTTGGGTCAGATCATTTATGCACCACCCACTTCCCATAGATAAATAGATAGGTTGAGATGGGGATAACATTTGATAGGTCACCATTCCATATTTATATGGGGGAGATAGATATAGAAATAGAGATAAAATTTATGCACTCGATTGAGGACTCAAACCTTTATGTAGATAGAGATAAAATTAACACACTCATAATACAGAGATAACATTTTAGGTCTACAGATCAAAATAGGCTTTCTTCAATATCTCGGTAATAAGACTACAACTTGATAACCCCTTATGATTCGGTCATAATATTGAAATGGAATGGTTTGATCTGATAAGGGATCTTATGTGGACCTTCATAACCACATGATCCCATGTGGAAATGAATCTAGTCATTTGAACATTTTTATTTAATCATCGATTGATCGATAGTCATCACTTCAATGTTTATTACTTAAATAACACAATCAACTTCATATTACCTCATTTCTACCTTGGAAATCATAAGATAATATCCTTGGAGTAATTCATCATGGTAGTACCTAATATACCAAGCATGAAGGGGCTATTTACCTTGGTACAATCCATTTTGATAAAAAATAATTGAAACACCATTCAAGAGTCATCCAAAAAAGATAGCATTAACTTCTAATCAAATTTGAGATAGATGGGTCAATTCATACATGCATCAATTTTAATTTAATTCATGCATGATGTGACCTCTTTTAGGGTTGCCTAGAACAAAGAGAGGAAATGACTCAAAATTGGTGGTAGTTGATAGATTTTGAAAAATTAAACATTTTATGGGTTTAAATAAAATTAGTAATGTGACAAACATTGCTAGCTTGTTTTTTATGAGATTTTAAGATAACATGGTTTTCCCCACAACATAATATCAAATAGACTTATGAAATATGTAGGAAATTTATAAAGGGCATTGTGGAAGAATTTGACCACAAAGTTTTAATTTATTTTAACATATCATCCTCAAATAGAGGTAGTCAATATGAAGTTAGGTAATTTGTTGGGATGTTTAATTAAAGATAATATATTAACATGGGCTAATATTTAGGCACAAACTAAGTACATAAATAACAATTTAGTCAATAGGAGTACATGAAAGATACAATTTTATATTATGTATGGGTTCAGTTCAAGAGGAGTTTTAGAGTTAAATAACATCAGAAGTGAATAAAGGAAAAGTTTAGAGATAAAATATTTTGCAAAACATGTGAAAGACATGCATAATCATTTGCATGAATAATTGGAGAGGAGTATAATGTAATATAATCATCATGTAGACATGTTTAAAATAGAATTAGAATATCATATTTGAGGCATGGTCTTAACACGCTTGAGGAAAAATATAATTCTAAAAGGAACATATACAAAGTTGAAGTGGAAGAAGATTGGACCCTATAGTGTTGTGAATAATGCATATGAAATGGAGTTACCTGAAAGAATTAACTTTTTACCTATTTTCAAAGTGGGATATTTTTATACTTATCATGAAAGGCATAATAGTGGAAGCACAAATGGAAATTTATATTTATATTTAGGATAGATAAATTAGAGAGGGTAGATGCCAAAAAAGAAGCACAAAAAGGCATAACAAGTGATTGACACAAGAATGAACAAAAGGACACTCAACATAGAGTATAAATAATATTTATTCAAATTGAATGGTCGAGATATTGAATATGTGACATGGATCAAAGCATGAAAATATGAAAATCATGGAGTGTCATCAACAAATGGAATATGAGCAAGAGTTCATGTTTATTTTAATTACCCAAGGTATATGATTCAAGATTAGCTAGGTTCAGATGTAATCCCACATCAACAAAAAATATATTATATTAGAAGGATATATAAGTCTTGTTTTTCACTAGTTTTTAATTGTGTTTAAGTCTTGTTTATATGTTTTTTACATGTATGTTGATGCAATAAATTAATTTTTTAGTTTTATTAAGATTTTTAAACCTTTTTGCAAAGAGTTTTTTTGGTCTTTTTATCAAGTGTAATAATGTGAGGATTTGTGTGAAATATTTTAAAGTCTCAAATACCTTCTGTAACATCAAAGCATTAACCAAATTCACTTCATATCACAATTTTTTTCTTTGTATAAGTATAAAATTTAGTGTGTTACCTAAAGGTCATGAAGGAGTTTTAAATTCAATGCAAAATTATTGTGATATCTTACAATAAGTTTGGAGGTGGAATTGACATTAAGATTAGTTCAAACTTCATTTTAATTAATTTAAATATTTTAGAGTTCTTATAACATTATCACACATTCTAGATCCATTACATAATCTTATGGAAATGCATGATAATATTCATGATAACTATGAAGACTGCGATATGATTATAGTGTTAATTTAATGTTATTATACCTATAGGTATAAAAATATAGCTTTTGGAGATATTTGATGGTCTTGGTGATGTAACACATAGGAAAAGGTGTCTAATTCTCATCTATCTAATTGATGGTTGTTGGGTAGGTGGCATTGGAATAATAAAATGAGATAACACATTACTTGAAATTTATTATAGTTCATTAAATTGTGTTACAATTATGTAATTTTATATATTGTGATATATTATCATCGAGAGTGTGTTAAGAATATAATGTTGTTAGTGGGTTTCTAAGCACTTAATGTAAGTGGGTAAGTCTTATGCCTTTATAATAATTATCCTACACTCATGCAAAGAGAATTTGTAGAAGAGGCTAATAGGGAAGAAGAATGATCACAAATCATAGTGATTAATCTAATATATAAATACACTTGTAAATACTATGAGTTAGAAAGCATAGATCAAATTATATGATATTATAATGCATCTCATTTGAGATTGTTGTGTTTTTGCCATTTTGTGTGCATGTTTTATTTTTTAGGGATTGAAATCAAGTACATTTGTGTTATATTGTGTATTCTATTATGTAACTTTGTATGATGTGTGTTACAATGCATCTCTGAATTGGGAACCCTAACTAAAAATGCATCATATTATCTTTGATCCCACTCTAATACAAAAAATAAGACAACCAAGGGGTTTTCTTCCAACACCATCATATCTTGTGATGATTATGTGAGTATAGATCAAGTCATCCAATCAAATTCCAAGGCTATGTATAAATTTATTGATGCATATATTTAGATTTGAGCCTTAATCAACCATTAATCCATCACATTATTTTATAAATAGTGATCCATAATATGAATTATCAAGTGACATATCTTCTTTAGTAAACACAATTTGAAAATATGTTTTTTATTATTGATTGAATCAATTTATCCAATAAAAACCTTGAGTGGATGTAGGTTGTATTCTATAGGAACACTATTGTACTAATTTATTTTTTCCACCATATGGAAATGAATTTTATCATTAGATTCCTCTTAGTGAGTATGTGTTTAAGGTGTCACACTTGAATTTTTATGTATATCATCTAGTTGGATTTGATCATTATCAATTAAATCTTGTAATTTATATTTCAAAGTGATGCATAAATTTTTATAGTGTCTTTAAAATCTATACAAATCAAAATATGCATTGGTATCAAAATAATTAGATGATTGTCTTAAAGTACTAAATTCCCTTGTTGGAGGTAAATTAATCATTTTGCATTCAAGTGACTTCTTAAATACATTTTTAGACTTTAAATTATTCTTTTAAATTCAATACACTCCTTTCATTAAGGTAAAACAAAATTATTATTTGACTTATCTATAACATTGATCATTTTCTTAATATTTTTGTTAGTTTCAAACTCATAGTATGTGGATTTTAGCCTTGAAACATACTTTATTATTAAATTCTACAATAGTAGGAGCATTATCTCTTAATTAAGCATATTTTAGTGTAAAATCTTGAATCCAAATTCCTTAACCACATGAAAAGTTTCATCAAAAGAATGATAAGTGTTAAATGCTAATTTTTATTTGATAACTCATTAGTAAATTGTTGATAAAAATGTTTGGAATTTTAATGTCAAGAGGTTGATTATTAGTTACCATGGTCTTCAATAAAATCACATATTATATAATGTATTCTTTATATGCTTGTGTAAGTTGAGCTAATTCTAAAAATTTAACATTTCGAGTAATATTGATGTGAAAATGAGCTAAAAAATTAACAATTACAGGTATAAAAAAATGCACCAAACAACATGGTAAAGTATAGGACCAATCAAGTGATTAGTCCCTTAATCTTCTTGGAAATTACTTAACAGTTTATAATCATAAGAAATGTTTAAGAAAGAGACATAAAATGATATAATATGGAGAGAAGGGATCTCCCTATCCATTACATAGGGAAAATTTGGAAGAAATAAAAAAAACTAGAAAAGGATAAGAAGGTGCATTATGAGCCAAAGGGTTTCAAAGTATGTCATGAAAAGTGACCTGCCACTTAGTTTTTGAGACTCTTAAGAGACAATTTTTTTTAGACTTCACATTATTAGCATCATAGTGATTTTTTTCAAAATTTTGCATAGGAACACAAGGATAAGTAGTGTAGGATATTGAAGAATAAGTAATCAAATATGGATCAACAACATTAGGAAATTTTTAAAAATCCATAGGTGGTTGGATTAAAGGAATTGTAAAAGCATGTTGAGTAATGGGGAAAACTTAAAAATCCACTAAAATATTGTAAGCATTTAGAGGAATTAGCTTTGAGATGTAAGGCAAGCAATATAATAATTTTGAGCATTAGAAAACATAACATTTTTAGATGAAGGGATAGAATAAGAAGTAGAAAAATAAGTGAAGTTAGGAGAAACTTCCAAAGTAACAACATGAGAAAGGAGATTTTGACAAGCAACATATTTTATTACATACATAATTATATAGATATTAACATGATTGGTTATGACATATTTCTTAATATTATCAATGGGTTCATCTATATTTGGTCTCATAATAATAATCTTTGTCACTTTCAATCCAATAATCATCTTAAGGGGATGTAACATTCACATTAAATCAAAAAATCACATTAAAAAAATAAACATTGGTATCTACATGAAAACATACATCTAAATATACATTATCTAATATAATTTATGTTAGGGTTTTATTTATGTTCTACAAAGAAATCAATAATTATTTTTGCACATCCAAGTCGAAATCCATATTTATCCAGAATACTTTATGCTAGGTTAATACATTTTACTTAATTAATTTCTTCTTCAATATTAAAATATGTTATTCCATAATTATAAGGGCTCATACAAAAATAAATAACACCAAAAACATGTATATCATTTGGTCCTACTTGGGTAAAACTAATTTGTACTTATATTTCATCAATGTTATCCTCACTATCATAATAATCATGATTACTATATTAGACATCATTATGAAAATGCATGACTTTCATAGGAGCACTTTCAACATATTGAAAAAAAACATCTAAAGGGAAATCCATCATAAACACACTAGGGTTTCACATTATTGGAGTCAATATCACTCAACTATCTTTGTATAGGAACTTACCTAATTACGTAACATTATTGAAGTCAATATCATTGAATAAAAGAGTAATTTGGGCACATAATGTCGGTTCATCTAATTATTGTTTGGAAGCATTTAATTGTCAAATAAGATATTTTAGACTCCAGTTTTATCCATGAAAGAGATGGTATAATTTAATAGAAGAAGAGGATTAAACTATACACAACTGCAATGGGAAAAATAAAATGAGTCCTCAAATACATGTGAAAAGCTCAAAAAAATAGATTATGGTGGAGACCCTCCAACAATGTTTATATTTTGGTACAATAATGTGCATGTTTAAAAAAAAATCATTGCAATATTAAAAAAATGGCATGCATAAGTGAAGAGAAAATTAAATTTTAAACTGGTTTTAAATATAAAATTTGAAATTCACTGTAAAATAAGTTGGTCCTAAACAATGATTAAATTTCACAGTTAACCTAGTTAGTCATAATTTTTTGGACAAAAATTATTTATCAAACATTGCCCTTTAAATGTTGGTATAACTTATATTAAAATAAATAACTATTAATTATAATTTATATATTAATTATATTTTTTTAGAGTTTTTAACATATGTGCAAAATCATTTAGTATTCCTAAAAAAATGATTGTATTCTACATTAAAAAATGTAAATGAATTGATACAAATAGTAAATTTAGTCTTGGTCTTAAATATATACATTAGGCACTTAATAATTTTAAATATGATATATTATGTATTATAATGTAATTGGCTACTTTACATTATTAGTAGGTATAATTTGTATAATAAGGTATGAATTGTACAACTACTTTTCATACCCAAAACTATTTGTACTTTTTAAATAAATTTGGTACATGCATCTAATTCTGCTCACCAAAGTAACTCATTGAATTATGCTTAATCCTGTCTAATATTGACACTCAATCCCTATCTCTCATATTAACATCACCTCTTCATCCCCTTAAGTCAATTAATTAATTAATCATAACTACATGAAATACCCCACTCTCTACATATTCATATTTTCCTAATATTCTAATTCCTAATTTACCCCATTTTCCACATAATTCCTAATATCCTAGTTATTTATTTACCTACATTTTATAATCACATGTTCCCCCCCCCCCCCCCCCAAAAAAAAAAGTCTAGAGTATTCTAACCTCTATAACTTTCTCCCTCCTCAAATTTGAAATCTGAAAGGGAAACTTCCCCTCTAATTGCTCCCAAAAACTTATTTAAATGCAAAGGGTATCCTAAAACATGAAAATATATAACAAATCCCAGCCTATGTTGCCTTAATTACATTAATCCTCATACCCTCTTGTATCCATTATGGCATCCAATCATCCAAAGAAGCCATTAAACTATCCATCTGTAAGCCATTGTCAAGCAATTCGTAATCAAGACAAGTAGCATTGAATACTCAGTTGGAAAATCTTGGAGGGAAGCCAAAGAGGAACAAGGTGATGGTAATAATCCATTGATATTTTTGATTGATATTTATATTCTCTCCAATTGATGTTATTTTTTAGATTTGAGTTAGGTTTAGTATCATTTTGCATATTTAGATTTTTTGCTCAAATTTTACGAGGATTCATTGGCAACCACAGTGGGAGGGCCTCCTCTTGAACTGACATCTTCTACCTTGAGTGTGTTTTCTTGAGATTTATAGGTCATAGTGTAGAAGAATTAGGTGGATCCAAATTTCATACTTTTTGTTCACATTATTTTGGTATCAGTATTTTTTGTAACCCGTGAATTTTCATTAAGACTAACTTGCACTATTGTTTGTCAATTTTTTGTCCTTCTCCACTCTATTGTGTTAGATGAGTAGAAGCCTCAAAATAGACATAGCTATTGATACATCTTGTCAACATAGTTCACTCAACCTATAGGCTACCATATTCTATGCATATCTATTACATCCTTAACAACCATGACATTTGACAAAATCTACTTTCAGTTATATGACCATACCATGTTTACTAAATTAGATGAAAACAAGCCACTACCAAGAGAATATACCTATATGCCCCCCATGGATAGCCATTTGAGTAAAACCCAAGTGTCCATTTGACCATTATCATTGGTAATTTGGGCCATTTTATAAATAATATTGTGGGGTTTTGAACTTTAGACCTGTTGCTTTTTTTCTCCCATTTTCTTTTTTTATCCCTCCTACAGTTATCATAGTCCACAAGACCATACTTATTTGAGGCATTATGCCAAATAGACCACATGCCTTAGTCAAAGCTACACTCTTTTTAGGTGTTCCATCAATAAGTTCACGAGAATTATATATGCTTCTACATTGGGCATTTGTAATGTAAACAACTACTCCATAGTGAAGTTTGAAGATCTATTCCTTACAAAAAATTTAATTTGGTTATCCAAGTACTTTTAATTTATGGTCTCAATGACTGCATATGAATTTACAACCTGTAGATTGATCTCATTCCCAAGATTTGCCTCCGAAATGGCTTCTTCAATTATACTTTAGATACAACTAGAGATGTTAGGGGTTGAGGGCATTGTATAAATTAATGTTACCTCTTGCATAAATTATCAAAATTATGAGAGTTGTTTTATCTCCCTCCTTTTTGGCTTAGAATATTTCCTCTAACATGATGCATTATGGTAACTTTTCAATCTAGGCATGTTTAATAATATTGTTATTTCTTGAGTTATTTTTTTCAAACAGATCAAGCACCATGTGTTGGGAAGATGCTAACAAATGTAAGATGATTGAAGCTTCGATGCATCAGGTGAAATAATTTCCATATACCTATCTTGGGAAAGTCCTAATTATGTGTTGAAAACATTTCAAATTTGGTCCATTTTACCACACACTTGGAATAAAAAGCAACATCATTGGTACTCTAGGCATTTTACACAATCCCAACTATTAGGTTTGGTACCATGAGCTTATTGAAACATCTCTTTCTTTAAAATATTTGAATACTTTATTACATCTAATTCTAGGATATTGACATTGGTATTTTACATTAATAAAGGAAATTGATAGTATATTGACACCATGGGTAGAGTGTCATACCTTTTGATAATCATAAGACTTTTATAACTTTTAGTCATGTCATAATAAATGTTTTCTCTAATCGATTCCATTTTTTCAAACCTTTTCATTGTCACCAAGCTACAATTGAGATTTGAAGAGGTCTCTAGAATGTTTTGATCATCAAATATGTTTAATGTCTAAAAATAGATTTGAAATTTATGCATTCTTTATCTAGTCTTAGATATCATAAAGTGGGGTTTTCCAATTTTAAGTCTAATCTATTGAATAAAAAAGTTAGTCTAGATTAGAAGGATTAGTTTAAAGTTTAATAGGTAATATCATAAAATTATAAGTTGTATAGTTTTTTTAAAGGGTATAGTCATTTTAAATAATGAGTTTGTCATCCTAGTTTGTAAATATAAAAAAATCATACAAATAAAGTGTAAAGTCTCCTAACCTTTAGATAATATGACCGTCAAAGATTAAAAAAATCATAAAACCACTAAATATATTGGTGTCTGTTACCCCTCAATATTGCTAATTAAAACTACTAATCATTTGTTTGGCAGGTTGACTAGTCTCAAAAATAGATAAAACATTTTCAACCATTTATCTAATTTTACTTATGCACTAAATTTATGTGTGTCTATAGGTCTCATTAGTCTAAGGAATTTTTTTTAAAACTACTAACAACATATGTGTAGGGTCAATTATCAAAGTTGCCAATTTGAAAACTACTAAATCATCTGCTAGTAAGATGAAAGAATCAAAGACTATTTATTTTGAAACTACTAATCTTTTGTTTTGTAGGTTGACTAGTCCCAAGATTGGTTAAAATAATATTATTATCACTTTATTGGTTCTTTATTGGATTAGAATAGAAAACACACTAAATTAATTAGGTTAAAGAACTTTTTTCTTGCTGGAGTTTCACTCGAGAGCTATAGTGTTGTATGCTCTCCTCCTTGCATCCTTGTGATGATTCATGGAGGATCAAAAACTACTAATAAATTATCCCCAATTTTTATTTCTAGGGAGTAACATGACCATATAAGTGACATGCAAGTTCTTACCATTAGTCCTTATGGGTCGGTGATGTGGATTTCATCACCATGCATTAGACCAAACTCCGTGTTTTGATAGAGTATAAATATTAGGACAAATGTCATTAGGCACTAAAGCATAATTCCCCATAAAGGGTTTCATGGAGTGAGGGAAATTTTTGTCTCCAATATGTAAAGTGGTTAGACAACATCTTACACAAATTTGGGCCCCGCCGTACCTAGCATATATTAGGGACTCCCCTAGTGAGCCTATATAAACATATAATAGGACATATCAACCATAACATCTGATCTATTTTTAGAGTCAAGATCAGCTCCCAAGTTATCATCAAGTGTAGATGGGGTCGAGAGGGTTTGGTAGATTTTGTAATGGGTCACCATCCTATAGCCTCACCTATAAAGTTGTTAGATGGTGTAGGTGTCAGGTTACACACCCATCTGGTTGACTAAAATCAGGACTCATAATTGGGTGTGTTTTTGTGTGTTCTGATAATGCTTGCATTATTTCTAAGCTGAGTCAGCCTATCCCATTTTATCAAAAATACCTAGAGACCTTAGGACATATCCCATCTTTGAATAAAAAACCCATCATTCCATATCACTATTCATGCCTTTTGTATAACAAACCTTTGTCTTGAAACCAAAAACTTTAGTGGTCACTCATCATTCTCTATCTTATTCATCACTTTTATCCTTGACTAAACATTATCAACATTTTAAACCTTGTTTGGTTTTATTCTATCATCTCATCATCTCATCATTGTATCTCTTCATATCTAGTACCCATCTAATTGTCACTGTGCTATTGTAAAGGGTATCTGTTGGAGGTCTAGATTGCACCCTAACTAGAATAAAAAATGTTCAGGTCCTAATTCCAAATCTATCTCAACATGGGACTAACCCCAAACTATGGGTATCCTATAATGGGGTCAGAACTCTAGTATTTTTAATGAGGTTAGCTCCTCAGATGCATTATTTTAGCTCACTTCCACTACTAAAACCTACTAATGACCAAAGAAAAGGGAGAAAGAGATAACATGAAAGGGAAATCTAAGCTAACAATGGTGATGCACCTAAATGATGTTTTATCCAATCCATTTGAACTCCTATTTAATACTTATGAAATAAGTAAAAGACCAAATCCAGGACTCCAACTATATATCATACATCAGTATTTCATGCAGAGGTTTACCAGATGATCAAATGTTGAGGGAAGTGATAGAGAGGTCTAATACAAGACACTAACCAATCAAAGTATCCACATGTAGGCCTTGATCAAAAGATATAGAACACTAAAGATGACCTATATAACAAGATCAACTAGTAACTAGGTGAGATCAAGACTTGACAAGGGAGAAATTTCTACCACATATGCAAATCAAATTGAAATGTACACACTATACCAAAACAATGAAATCAGAAAGTAGGCTTGTATTCATCTCAAGAGGTTACAAGCTCAATCTCAGTAGAGTCTATTCATGCCCAAGAGAGGGAATAGAGGGATCATTTTTTAGGCTCCAAAGCCTCTATATATAGAAAAAGGGGGAGAGAGAGATAGGAATAATGCCGAAGAGAGTGGAGAAAGGGTCTTAGTCATCAATAAAAATGATGAAAGTTCATTAGTTCCTTTTTGCATGTGTTCCTTCTTCTAACAAGCTAACCCTTATTTTAATAGTCCTTGAGCTCCTCCCATTAGCTAAGAGATCCACTAGAAGAAAAGGGCTTGTTTATCATGATGACAAAGTCTATTTGAGTATAATCAATGCTATTAATTACTTCTTCATCCACTTGTTATTTATCTTAGGACCGTAAACCCACTTGACTTATTAATGAGGATCAAATCCTTGAATCTTGAAACTAACTGAGCCATGCCATGAATTGTGGTTGGTACCTACTTTGTTGATGATATATCCATGTCCATAGATGAGACCCTTTGCATTAATCACATAGCTACCCTATCTCCATATTCAGATCATGGGTCCATTCTATAGATGGAAAAGCAATCTAATATTATTGGTTTTCCTATAATCATCATATTGATGAGGACCTATAGATTATATATCCCCTTTCTTGATCCAAATAGGTCCAAATAGACCCATTCTATCTATATAATAACTAATAATTTATATATACATGGACCCTTATTTAAAAATGGCAAACACAGTCACAAGACAATGGTTTAACCTTTAAAAGATGGAACCTATATGTTCTTAATCACTTGAATGCATTACTATTTTTTTCATGGCATTTGATCAAGCTATAATGATAGAGTGATAACCCTACAATACTTGTTTGCCTCGATAAAAAACTATTCCTTGGATTGATTTCCATAAAAAATAGTGGGCTCGCCCCTTTTTCATTGGTTATCAAAATTTGAGTCAGATCATTGACATGTTGACCCATGTCACTCTATTAGATCTTGCTTGTTTGGATGAACATTGGTCATTGATCTTCTACTAGTTGAAGATGCTATTAACACTTGTCATGCATGCATTTTCTCTTAGGATCTACTAACCTTTTTGACCTCTACTCATTGTTAGATCTAGATATACAATTAGGTGCCAACCATTAGATCTGCTAAGACCCACTATTTGAAATCCAATGGATACTTCAATAGCTCAAATTTGAAATTTGTGATCCTATCATTTGATGTCTACATTGTCATATTTAACATCCACACGAACATAAAATTTAAACCATAATGGATTTTTTCTATGTCTTAAATTTGATATTTACGTGACCATCAAATACATTCATGAGCCCATCATAATTTAAACCTTAGTGATATTTTGTTGAGATTTTATTTGATATCTGCATGAATGTATCCTATTTTTTGACCAAATTTTAAGGCTTGGATCTAAAATTGAAAAGGTCATGGAGGCACAAAATTTATAGGATATGTTCTTGATACTAAAAGGATTATGCTTACTTGATCTACTGGCTCTGGGGGCTTTCTAAGTGTGTTTAAAAAGTGTCCAAGTGAGCTAGCCTATGTGGTTTTTCATGATGTCCTCATGCCAATAAATGATTATTTGAACCTAAGTGGCTATTTTTTTAGGCTTGAATTTGACACTTGCATGAATGTCTTGCTCTGCATGACTAACTTTGAATGCTCATAACTTGAGCTAGGAATCTTGTGCAAACTTGAAATTTTTAGGATATGATCTAGGCATAAAGATATCCATGGTACTATAATCCTTTGGATTTCAAGATATTCTTGAGTGAAGATAAATGATTCTCAAACAAGATGGCCCATTCACTTTTAGATGATGTCCTAGTGATGGTCTAATCTTTCAAACTTGCATAGCTCATTTTTGCTGGAGCTTTCAGGATTCTGATGAATTTATTAGACTTGTACAACCTAGTCTATGACCCTAAATTCTATGGTCACCATGATAACTTGATCAAATCCTTCTATTTTTAATTTTAGACCTATTCCTTGAAGATCAATTAGATCACACTTTAAGCTTGAATAAAGTGTTTCAAAAGCTTTACACCAACATGATCTTCTTCTCAATTCATTTGGTCCTTTTTTCCATAGTAACTCTATTTAGTTATTTAAGGCTTGGTATTTGGATGCAAAATGGCCAACATCTTTTGTGACTCATAGGGGTTGCATGCATGTCTATACAAGAGAACACAAACTATATCACCTTGTCTAGTCTATTTGGCATGGAGTCTCCACTTGGGTCCAACATATTGACCTGTATCCAACACTAGCTTCCAATCTTGCTCTAACCTCTTTTGAAATAAACAAAGGACCAATAAAGGAACTAAAAAAGATAGAGTTCACAAGGCACTTATTGAAGGGAAACTAACCTAGAACAAAATAGGGACAACAAACAAATGTGCCAGAATAACACTTAGAGGAATTTTAACAAAACTATCCTAATATGTACAACTTAAAAATATATGTACCTTCCCTTATGGATCAAAAGGAAATCTTGAAAATTAATTTGCATCATAGGATGAGGGGTTGAATGAGGCATAAAACTTCTTAACTCTTGATCTTGATGCTTGCTTCTTCTTGGTTGCATCTGCTAACTTCATTGGCATGATGTTCAATGAGAACCAAGCAACTCCAAATAGATCACCTATGTGCATCCAAACAGTCTCAAAATTTTAATATGGATACTCAATTATGACCTCTAATAGTGGTTTAACAAGGCATACCTTCTTGGTTTCCATGATTCTCTTAATAATATTGGGTTCCTCTTCAACTGCAAGTCCTTCAAACTCATCAAGGAGTTATGCATATACTATCCAATCTTTTTTATTTTCCTCCATGGGAAAATCCTTGTCCATATTCTCAAATACTTGACATCAACTTGGAAAATCTCTTTAATCTCTTGAAAGAACTCCATTTTTTGATGCCAATCATCTAAGAGTGGTTTAAAATCAGGATGAGGTATTGAGTCATCTTCAAGAACAACAACTTCTACCTTATTCTCAAGAAATTTGCTATTGGTGAACACTTCAAGCTCTCCCATGAAGCTATGGTATAACTATTTCCATGAATATTCTTCATCAGGAATATTCTCCATCTCAATAATGGCTCTATGTGAGTTATCCTCATGGTTACCTTCCAAAGAAAGATGAGCCTATACTTGATCCATATCATCTACCACAAGATCTTGAGAAAACTCTTTATCTTGGACAACTGATATGTGATCAAAAGGTTCTTAAGAAACAACCTCTTGATACACATATGATACCTCTTCATTTTGGACCTTATCTCCAACTTGCACTTGTTCTTGAAACTCATCTGCTTTAGCATTATGAAAGGCTAAAACATGCTCACTTTTACCAAGTGGTATTCCAATAATGATCTCATCTTTTGACTCTAACAATCCATCATTATCAGTTATGATTTTAACATGGAGTTCATTTCTTACCTCTTTAAGGAGTGGCATATTGCTCTGTATGGGGGATTGAGTAGCTTTGGGTTTGCATGATTGCATGATTTGGTTCCAAGACGGAAATGACCTAGATTTTTGAGGAGGTAGTGGTGGGGATTGAGTAGCTTTGGGTTTGCATGATTGCATGATTTGGTTCCAAGACGGAAAAGATAGAGGTCCTTATTTAATATTTTAATTCTATTTCTCCTCCTCTTTCCTTGTCTTTAGATCCAACTCTTTGATTTGTCTATCTATGTTCTCTTAGAATATCTTCTATTTAACATGTCTAGTGGCTTCATGATAGGGAACATAAGAAGATTCAATCTCACTTTGCCCACCACCTAAATTCACCACTTGGTTCCATCTTGGAACCTTGAAGGACCTTTTAAGGGGTTCTTGAGGAATAATTGAGGAATCTTTTATCTCAACCGTAGGTTATTCAACAATAGTCACCTTCTTTCTCTAAGAGCTCTCCTAGATAGACTTCCAAGAAGGGAAGGTCTAAGGAGCACATGAATAATTTGGAGCACTTTGAGAGTCACTTGGAATAGTTTCTTGAGGAAGAATGGATGGCACATAAGAAGTCTGACGTGGTGTATATGAAGGCACATAAGATTGGTGAGGTTGGGCCCGTTGTTCATCAATGATTTTTAGCTTATATTTAATGCTTTGAATGTAACCACTCACATTCATCATCTCACTTGTGAGATTATTCTAATTTTCCATCCCAATATGTGTCCATTCTTCTTTCACTTGATGCAATGAATCCATCACATAATAGATCTGGTGAGTAGGGACATCTTGGCCACAATACTTTTATGAGCACAATTATAGTGCATGCTTTTCAAGGCTCACGAAATCCTAATTAAGTGTGGGTATGGATGGATCATGATAGGGGTGGTAAGGGTCATGCCCTTGATAATAAGGATCATGATAATGATATTGGGACTATTGATAAGGAGGTGGATAATAAGGATATTCACCATATCTATTCATATTAGCCTCATATGCCAAATGAGATGTAAGAAATGACTAAAATATACAATGGGACATACCTAGTCTGCTCATAACTAGAATATTTTATTTGGAGTCACCATTGGTGTTAAATTTATTAATTCTAAAATTTGATCAAAGGAAAGACACACCAAGATCTTCCCACTCTTTTGGACCTTGTCCCATCGGGCATCCTAGAAACTATTAGAGGTCTAGATTGCACCCTAGCTAAAAGCAGAAGTGTTTAGGTCATACTTCTAAATCTAGCTCAACATGGAACTGACCCCAGGCTATGGGTATCCTATAATGATCTAGGATTTTTAATGAGGCTAGCTCCTTAGATTCATCATTTTAGCTCACTTCTAATATTAAAACCTACTAATGACTAGGGAAAAGGGAGAGAGGTAACATGAAAGGGAAATATAAGATAACAATGATGATGCACCTAAATGATGGTTGATCCACTCCATTTGAGATCCTATTTAACACTAATGAGACAATAAAAATACTAGATCCAAGACTGCAAGTATCTATCATGTATCAGTATTTCATGTAGAGGTTCACTAGATGATCAAAAGATAAGGGAAGTGATTGAGAGGTATAATTCAAGACACTAATCAGTCAAAGTGTCCACATATGGGCCTTAATAAAAATATATATAACAATAAACATGACCTACATAACAAGATCAACTAGTAACTAGGTGAGATTAGGACATGATAAGGGAGAGATTTCTACCACATATGTAAATCAAACTAACATGTACACACCATACTAGAACAATGAAATTAGAAAGTAGTCTTGTATTCATCTCAAGAGGTTACAATCTCAATATTGGTAGAGTCTATTCATGCCTAAGAGAGGGAATAGAGGGATCATTTTCAAGGCTCCAAAGCCTCTATATATAGTAGAAAGGGAGAGAGAGAGATAGGAGCAATTCTTAGGAGAGTGGAGAAAGGGTCTTAGTCATCAAGAAAAGTGATGAAATTTCATTGGTTAATTTATGTATGTGTGCCTTCTCCAACAAGCTAACCCTTACTTATTCCAATATTCCTCGAGCTCCTACCATTGGCTGAGAGATCCACTATAATACAAAGGCTTTTTTAGCATGATGACAAAGTTTGTTTAAGTATAATTAATGATCTTAATTATTTATTCAACCCCCTATTATTTATCTTCGGACCCTAAGCCCACTTGACTTGTTCATGAGGATCAAATCCTCAAATCTTGAAACTAATAGAGTCATGCCATGAATGATAGTTGGTACCTACTTTATCGATGATAGAGCCATGTCGATAGATGAGACCCTTTGCATTAATCGCATATCTTCCTTATCTCCATATCTAGATCATGGGTCCATTATATAAATGAAAAACCAATCTAAGATTATTAGTTTTCCTATAGTCATAATGTTGACGGGGACCTATAGACTATATAATCCCTTTCTTGATCCAAATAGGTCCAAATAGACCCATTTTATCTCCATAGGAACCAAGAATTTATATATGCATGAACCCTTCTTAAAGAATGGTGAACATAGTCCAAAGATAATGATGTAACCTTCAAAATATGGACCATATATGTTCTTGATCATTTGATTGCATTAATATGTCTTTTTCATGGCATTTGATAGAGATCTAATGGCAGAGTGATAATTCTAAAATACTTATTTGCCTCAATAAAAAACTACTCCTTAGCTCAACTTTTATTAAAAATCATGGTCTCATCCTTTGTTCATTAGTTATTAAAATCTAACTCGGATCATTGACATGTTGACCCATCTCACTCTGCTAGATCCTACTTGTCTAGATGAATGTTGGGCATTGATATTCTACTAGTTGAACATGTTGTTGACACTTATCATGCATGCATTTGCTCTCAGGATCCACTGACCTCTTTGACCTTTGCTTGTCATTATATCTAGATATATGATTAGGCACCAACCATTAGATCTACTAGGACCCATTATTTTAAATATAATGACTACTTCACGAGATCAAATTTGACATTCATGATCCTATCATTTGACATCCATGTGACCATATTTGATGTCTGTGTGATCATCAAATTTAAACCACAATGTATTTTTTCTATCTTAAATTTGACATCTGTGTGATCATCAAATACATTCGTGAGCCTATCAAATATGTTAGTGGCTCCATCAAAATTTAAACCCTAGTGATAGTTTTGTTGAGATTTTATTAGATGTATATATAAATGTCTCCCATTTTTTGACCAACTTTTAATGCTTGGATTTGGAAGAAAAAAGGTCATGGAGGCACCAAATTTTTAGGAAATGTTTTTGATACTAAAAGGATTGTGCCCACTTGATCCACTAACTCTAGGGGATTTTTAAGTGTGTTTACAAAGTGTCCAAGTGAGCTGGCTTGTGTGGTTTTTCATGATGTCCTCACACCAGTCACTGATCATTTGAACCTACATGGATATTTGTTGAGTCTTGAATTTGACACTAGCACAATTTTCTTAATCTATGTGACCAACTTTAAATGCTCATAACTTGAGTTAGGAAGCTCACAAAAACTTTAAATTTTTATGATATGATCTAGGCACAAAGATCTCTATGGTAATGTAATCCTTTGTCTCATGAGGGCTTCTTGAGTGAAGATATAAAATGATCAAACAAGTTGGTATATTCAATTTTGGATGATGTTTTGGTGATGGTCTGGTCCTTCAAACTTGCATAGGCCATTTCTACTCGACCCTTTAGGGGTTTGATGAATTTCTCAAACTTGTGCAACCTAGTCCATGCTCCTAAATGTTATGGTCACCATAAGAACTTATTTGGATCCTTCTCTTTGTAATTATAGACCTATTCATTGATGATCAATTAGATCACACTTTAAACTTGCTTAAAGTGTTTCCAAATATTTACAACAACATGATCTTTTCCTCAAGTCATTTGGTCCTTCTTTCCATAGGAACTATATTCAGCTCTTTAAGGCTTGGTATGTAGGCCAAAAATAACCAACAATATCTATTCATCTCATCCTTTTTGTTGATTTTCTAGATTGAAACCTAATAGGTTTTCAACTTTGATAGTATTTGGTTATTCTCATCTTCATATCCTCAAAACAAATCCAATTTAAATCATATCTAATCACCTATCTTGACCACTTATAGTCTTTGGTTTTAGATAAAATTAGTATCCAAATTTGCCTTCTCTCCTATCATCCTATATCAAAGTCGCACCTAATCACTACTCTCACTTCACATTCACCATCCACCATGCCTCTTAGAACTTGTGCCCAAATCTTAAGAATGGGACAAGGATCCAGTCAATAAAACAACATCCTTGGGAATCCAGGTGAATGAAATTGAGATAATGAAGAAATACATAGTGACATACACACACTTGGAGAGGAAGATTGATTTACAAATGATTTCTTCAATAGTGTTGAGGTAAGGGCTTAATTTGACCAATATATTTATGAGAACTATGATCAGATTCTTGCCTAGGTCATTGGAATGGGGGCACACTACCCTCTAAATTTGACCCAAACCTCTTGTAACATCTAATCTATCCATCTACTAGGCCTAATACTCCACATTTTCAAACTAATACCAACCAAGATTAAGAATAAAATAATCATGTGGATCATGAATACGAACTTGATGAAGCATAAGAACCCCAACAAAATAATTGCATTAAGGTAGATAGGATAATAACCAACTTAGGGGATCGATTAGACTAATTGAATCAACAAATCAATTCCCTTTCCTCTTAGTTATATGCTCAAAATCAAAGACCCATCTTGCCAAGATAACATGTTAGTAACACCAACCCCGATCATTCATGACCTAGAATTTGTCAAGTTCAAGCCTCAAATCCCCTAATGCACCCCTCATTCGCTCAAGAGTGGAGGATGATGAAGGAGACTCTTAAATAGATTTATCTTCACAACCAAACAATGAGATACAAGTATGAATACTTTTTCACATCATTTTTGGACATGAGTATTTTACAAGTACCTTTCCTATTGTACTTCAAGGTCCCAAATTTTGACAAATATAGAGGGAAAGGGGATATATGAGATCATATGCAAAAATTATATGTATCATGTCATGAGGTTTCCTATGATGATGATTATATTCTCAGACTCTTCCCCAAAATTCTTATGGGTCTCGCATTGGAATGGTTTATGCATTTACCTAAACGCTCCATATCTAGCTTCAGGGAGTTGACATAAAAATTTGTGCAAAATTTATCCTTCATCTATAATCACTGAAGATAGGATACTAAAAAAATAAATGGGGAAAGTTTAGCCTCATGCTTACAATGTTGGAGAAGCCTTTCTAGTCAATTCTATTGCATGGTTCTTGAGAAGGAGATGGCTAAAATATTCACTAACAACCTCAATACTGAATTGAAATATCAATTAAAGCTAAAATGTGCCAAGTCTTTTGATGAAATCATAGAGAAGGGGATTCAAATGGAAAAGGTTCTCATTGAGAAAGGTATGATTAAATTATATACCTGAAATGAACACAGTCAGGATTAGGATGACACTTTTTCATGCAAGATTACAATCTTTAATAAGAACATAAATGTCATAGGCGATGGAGTAATAGATTCTAAGCATTTAAAAAAAATTTATAAATATTCCTCTATTAAGAAACAAAATGTCTCCACTATAAGGGTACCATGGGGAAAGACACAACCTTGAATGGGAAAGAGGCCTCTAACTAGTCTTAGTGTACTTGAAAAAATAATCCTATGACATTAATCACAACTAATATGATTACTTTCCCTAAAATCTAACCATTAGATGATAATAAGATATGACCATATTGGTATTTTAACAATGAATTTTGCCAATATCATAGAGTCAAGGGACATGATACCAAGAAGTGCATGTAATTAAGGCACTACATCTAAGACCTAATTTAGAAAGGAGATATAGAAGTATAAGGGGAAAGTCCAACCACTCAATATAAAAATCAAGAGTTGGGAATATACTAGGACCCTTACCAAAGCATTATCAAAGGCAAAATAAACCACTTAAAGATTAGGCTCAAGCTTCCACTTCCAACAAAATTGACTATAATTCTATTCCATACCATTAAAATCTAGAGTCCCCAAAATCCCACACATCTACCATCCACCATCATCAATATTAATAGAGTAATAACTAACTATGTAGTGACTACACATTGTGATAATATCATAGTGCTTGGAGTGCCTCCCAAAGACCCATCCACTTTAGCATCTCAAAGAGGCAATATCTCTAAACATGTCTCTAGTTCTTTTGAAAAACCATATGACATCATCTAACAGCTTGAGAAAACTCTAGCCCAAATCTCTCTTATGGATATTCTTAAAATGTCATTGGTACATTAGGATATTCTTAATAAAGTATTGAATGTACTCAAAGTCCCTAGAGATACTGTTACCAACCAATTTATGACACTAGTGGGACATTTGTCTCCTTATCAACAAATCACTTTCAGTGCCCAGGATATGTCACCTATAGGCCCACACCATAAATATAGGCCATTTTTAATTAAGATTTCCATTTATAATCATAATATCTCACTAGTGCTCATAGACAGAGGGTCAGCTTTGAATTTTTTCAGTCTTGATTTTATCAAAAAGTTGGGGTACCCTACGTCTTCATTAGGGCATACTCTCATAATGATCAAAGCATATGATGATAGTGAAAGACCATCTAAAGGAACCATTTATATTCTTATCATTATGGGACCCATCATCCATTAAACCATAATTAATGTTGTGGATGTTGATCTTCCATATAATCTACTTTTTGGCCATCCATGGATCCATGAAATGTGAGTAGTTCCTTCCACCCTTCATAAATATTTGAAATTCCCTCATTCTACAATGGAGTTAACATCCTAGACTAGATATAGCACTTTCATATATATTAGATGGATCAATCCCATCCCACTTGTTATTTCCATAGCACACATAGTTCCACTCCTAATCACACATCTATGAAATATGTCCACCCAAATGATTTAATACATAATTTAGATACATCCCTAGATGTCACATAACTCAAGATCACTTCCATAGGCTATTGATAATATGAATACAATACCTTTTCTGTAGGGTATTTACCATGCTCCCCACATAGCTATGGGTCCCTAGTAATAATGAATAAAATCCCATCATTTATCATTTTGGATCTATGGCCTTTACTAGTATAGGTCTATTATCAAAAGAGTACTTTGATGAGGTAGATGATTCATGGCTTATTCTAGACACTGAGGCCCTAGAATTACATAGAAATAAATACCCCTACCTTCAAAAGATGCTACAAAATATGAATTATAAGGGAAAAGGATTAGGGAGACATGAAAAAGGTAGGCTTGAACAACTAGTAGACAAATGTCACCCCTTCACCCATATTTTGAAGAAGGATAATCATTTCAATTGAAAATATGAGTATTAGGAAGATTTTTATAATCTCAAGCAATATCAAGTTAAGCCTCTGATCTTATCACCAATAATCATGGGAAGCCTTTACTTATGTTTATATCTAACACACCTTGTGCAATAGGGGCCCTTTTAGCTCAACACAATGATGAAGGCAAAGACTGAGCAATCTATTATCTTAGCAAGACATTGATATCATATGAGCTTAATTATTTCCCTATTGAAAAATCTTTATTGGTCATCAATTTTACATCCCAAAACCTTAGGCATTATATGCTTAACAAGCACATCCATCTCATATCCAAAGTTGATCCTCTTAAATATATGCTCTCTAAATTTGCACTAACTGGTAGGATGGCCAAGTGGAGTATGTTATTAAATGATTTAATGTATAATATGTGGATCAAAAGGCCATCAAAGGAGACAATATCATGGATCCATTTATATTAACACCCCTTGTAGATACTAAGCCTCTCATCACGACCTTTTTAAATTAGTGTATATTGAATAATGGAGATTTCAACAACTGGAAATTATATTTTGATGGATATTTCACCATGCATGGGTTGGGAGAGGGAATCATTTTTATAACCCCACAAGGTGACCTAATCCCTAAATTTTTTTGAATTGCTTTCCCATGTACTAATAATATCTCTGAATATGAGGCCTTAATTACTGGTCTCTAATTAGCCATCTAGTGGAATATCTAACATCTTCAGGTGTTTGGTGATTCACAATTGATTATCAAACAAGTGAATGAGGAGTTACAAATACAATTTGAGAAAATGCTTCCCTATAGACAATTTGTGGATCAATTAATGTAGACTTTTTAGTCTATCACATTTGAATGAGTCGCTAAAAAAAGTAATAAAGCAGTCAACTCTATGGCCACTATCAGATCCTTAATAGACCTTTTGGAAGATGTCCTTGAAGGAAATTTTCTCATTGAACATTTGATATTATTGCCTCATTAATCTATGGCTCATTTTTAAATATGTGTCATTCCTGATCCCAACCTACCATGGTATCATGACATTTATACGTACCTTCATGAAAACATCCTACCACTAGAAATTAATCATCACCAATTCAAATCCTTTATCCATCATACATCCTATTACACCATCCTTGGAAACATGCTCTATTGTCAAGGTTATGATGGGACCCTATTAATATGCCTAACCTCATAGGAGGCTACCCTTGTAATCAAGGAGGTCTATGATTGTATCTGTGATGGTCATGTTAGTGGGATGGCCCTGGATAAGAAGTTACTTTGGACTGGATACTATTGGCCCACAATGGATCATGATTCTCACCAATATGTATGCAAAAGTGTAGCTTGTGAAAGCCAAAATAATCTTATTCATGGCCCCACACAAGAGATGCAACATATAATGAGCCCTTGGCCATTTTCCATATGGGGATTAGATCTAATTGGAGAGATTAGTATGACATCATCTGATGGTCATATGTTTATAATAACATCTATGAATTATTTTATAAAATGGGTTGAAGTCATGTTGCTCATTATACCACATGTCTCTAGATATCAAAATTTATTCTAAATTAGATCATTCGTTGCTTTGGAATCCTAGCCAAAATCTTATCAGATAATGTCAAGTCTTTAAAAAATAAGAAATTTGAAGATATGTGTAAATGTTATCACATTAAGTAGGATTTTTCCACACCATACTATCCCCAGGATAATGGTCAAGCAGAAGCAACTAATAAAATGCTTCTCAAAATTTTCAAGAAAATTGTCAATGATGCTGGTATAAATTGACATTTAAAACTATATCTAGCTCTTTGGTATTATATAACCAATGCCATAACACCTACTAGGGCCACTCTGTATTCTCTAGATTATGGCATAGAAGAAATATTTCCCATTGAATTTGATCTCCCTTCCTTGTGCCTCACTTTGTGGGGCATAGTTATCAACCATAATGTTAGACTAGAATAGTTACAAGAGCTTGAGCTATTGAATGAAAAAAGTCAAACTACTCTGAATCATCTTTAGGCATACTAGAATAAACTCGAGGGCTAATATTACAAGAAGATCCATTCTCGATAATTCAAAGGGGGTGACCTAATCCTCAAGGAGAATCATAAGAACACCAATGCAGATCAAGACAAGAAAGGCAAATTAGCTTGGGCCTCATATCATTATTGAAAAATTTGGATTAGGAACCTACAAACTAGTTACACTCAATGGTGATGAGCTCAATGAGCCCATGAATATTATGCATCTAAAACATTTTTATACTTAAAAACCTCTACACAAACCTCCATCTATGATTCCTCACTCTTCGGGTCATATCCATCACCATTTAACTTCTCTCCTCATTCCATTCCATCATTTTCCATGAGACCCTGGTCCTAATAGTGGGTATTTACTATATGCTTAGGAAGAATCAAGAGACATGAGTTTCAAACTAGGGCAAATCATTGTGGATCATATGAGGGGAATATCTATTGAGGAGTCCTCTAGAATATCTAACTCCACTTTCCAAAGTATACTCATCCCCTTATGGACATTATAATACATATCCTAATTACATACTCCTTGACAAATTTTCCTTCTATTAACCTGAACTGCATCCAAACTTATCCATCCATATCCACCCCTAAGCAAAGATCCATAAACACCCACTAGCCTCATCATTATTAAAGGGCCATCTAATCTTCTTACTTTAGGATCCATCATGCACTTTTACAACTAAATATTGATCATTCATTTTAGACCCTAAATATGGGCATTAAGACTATTTTAGATCCTTGTCTCATTTACAGTAACAATTTTTTGGGCATAATCAACCCCTTAATTATCCAACATCATTTGATACTTTCCTTAATTTTTCTCACTTATATATAAGTCAAACATCTTTTTATCTTTTTAGGTAGTCAATTTTGCATGTGTGTTATTGTTGTTAAACAAGTTTGTTAATATTAATAAGTCTTGTGCATATTTTTCATAGTCAAAAAATCTTATTGTCTTGTTATCTTGTAATTTTAATTTTACTCTTTTTTCGATAATAGGAACAAGGATATTCTTAAGTGACTACCCATAATTGAAATTGGTAAAGTCACTCAAATGGATTTTCCATGCACTGTGAATCCAAAGTGCCCTTAAATCTTATCATGTCATTGGTACACCTATAATCACAAGTACAAAATAAAAATTGGATTGCATAATCTACATGGCTCAAGACATTCTCATTCCATCACTAATTCCACTACTAACAACATCCCCTAGGTAGGAGGATTACACTTAGCCATATCATAAAAACCAAACACCTTTATCACATTATTCATGATTACAATAACCACACACCATACCATTATCTAAACACATATAAAAATACTACAAAAATCACAATATAAATATTTGGTTGTTATATCAGCAACTAGTACACCACCCACTCAAGCTCTTACATACTCAACTCATGGCCTAGGAGGTACTCTAATCAATCCTGAGATTCCCACCATCCAACCACCTCACCTATGTTTCATGAAGCCAACATCTTTCAGCTCCCTCTTGGGACAATATTGGCCCAAATAACCAACATGCCCATAAAAACAACATACAATAGATGGTGATGATCCCTAAACCGCCTCATTCATTCTGTTAGTCATATCATCCTATTTCCCTTGTGTAGTTTTGACTCCTCGATCCCCCTACAGATCCCCCCTGTGAAACAAAGGGATGCCTCTAGGTCCTATAGATCCTTGGGTGCATCTTCTCACTCATCACCTTATGTAGTAAAATTAATGCATTCTGCATTGTGGTTGGGGCATCAACTCCTCTAGTTGCTGCTATGACAATATTAACTCCAACTGGTCCATCACTCGATGCAACGTGTGTAAAACCTGGATGTTCACTTCATAGATCTACTCTAGTCATGCTATTGGTCTACCCTACGACATTATTGGAGTATCTGCCTACTTACACTTACATAAAATACATGAATGATTGTAGAAGCTTGTACTATGACCAAAATGCCTTAAATCCTCATGTGTTATTTAACACCCACATCTTTACAATCATTGGTATTGATTTATTACACCTACTAATAGGATGGGTCCCAAAAATGATCTTTTCTCCCGCACCACAATGTCCCCATTCACTGAGTGCTATCATGTCATCTTTCATCAACTTTTCAATAATTTTTCCCATCCTCATGACCCCACAAACACATCACAACCATTCTTATTATTATCATATCATCTATCACTATCATTCCACATCATGTCATCACACTTTAATCATTACATGACATAATAAAATAATCACATTTTTCTTTATTATTTTCACCATAATATCACTTATTACATCATATTCATACTAGGAATCCACATATTTTATATCCATCACAAAATCCTCGTCATCTTTCACACATTTACACAAACCTTTCACATCATTTATTCTATAATTAAATTTATTATATATGATCCAAATCTCTACACCAATGATACATCATGACCTACATCCCACCCTAAGGTGGTGGTCTCAATGAAAGATGAACTGACTGGATTGATGACATGGATCTCGATGACCTTTTGGATTGACTTATTACCCTATATGATAGATCCCTTTTCCCTAATGGTATAGCTTGATCATACATGGTTATCCAATATTTTATCTCTTGAGCCATCTTCACCAATTGGGTTATCTCGTCTCCTAACCCCAATGCATCCAATAGTATCTGATCCATATTTCTCTCTATCCCCTACCCATACCTTTACCCATTACTACTCTAATCATCCCTACAACTACATATGGTCATACTATGTTCACTCCACCTATTCTTGTAGCACCCCAATTTTCACCTCTCATTGGTTCACCTACTCCAGTAATGATGTTACTTGGGCCAATACATATACCATTTATATATTTATTCAAATAATTTGTCCCTATAAGCACGAAACCTAGCATTGGAAACATATTATCTCCCTTGACACAACTACTAATTATCTCAAGAAATCCCCAATGCCCTTATTATTTCTATTTCTTCTCCCATGCCTTTGTAGTTGGTATACATTCTTTAACTTTTAACCACATCACCATCTCTACAACCATCTCGATGCACTTCCTACCACCATCATCCTCTCCATAACTTGATCCCCTTGTAATAAAAAATGATTACCAGTCAAATTATTCCATTGCATTTCATGACTTAAACAACAACCCTACATCTCCCAAAAATTATATATTTTACATCCCAAGGTCCCTATTCCCCTGACATGATTTTCATAACCCTTCGCAATTGAGGCCTCTTATGCCATCACCCTCTACATATAAAAACCCCACTTGATAACTCTTATACATTACCCTATGCCCTCCCCCTCGCCTCATGACATGTCTTAACAACCTCTCCTCACCAGGGCACCTCCTTTCTCAACACCCCTAAACCTACAACTTGCCTATTCTAAACTACATGACCTATACACCATCCCATCGACTTCTCCTCATAGTCTGACCAATGATCTCCCCTATCATGATACTCAAACCCTAAATCATTATGCACCTATTAATACACACCTACATATACAATAAAAAATGAATAATAACTCCATACATGATTTCTATGCCCACATTGTGGTCGATCCTCCTACCCCACCTCCTCATCATTCTATGCACCCTAACTGTCTACCATCTGCCTAACCCACAATCTCCCTTTCACAACATGTTACACTAATTTGTAATTTTTAAATTTCTTTCCATGCCCCACATGTATTTAGCACATTTTATTCTCTTTTGATCTTTTTATTAACCAAATCTTATATGTCTTAAGTGGCAGCTGAGCTTTTACTACCTTCTTCACTAGTGACCACATCTTCCTCCTTTGGGTCATTGAGCTCAACATTGACAATGCTATCCTCAGTACCATACAAGGAATCTTGGTACAATGAAATGCATATAATGATGCATACGCCCACCTATGAAGAGATTGCACAATCTCTTCAAACCTTGTCACCCATCTTGATTATCCACCACACAACATAATAATGATGACCACCTATGCAGCAAACCTGCGTAGGTTTCACATTCACTATAGCTAGTAAAAATTGGCTTGTAGCGATGATTTCCTTCTACCCAAAATCCTATGTAGCTCTTGAAAAAGTTCCACCCCCTAAAACTTGGCTCATAGCAATACCTACTACCAGTCCACTCCTATTACCCTATTTTGTCACCTCACATTGGTAGCTTGATAGCATCCTTCACCTCTTCCTTCAAAATAATCTTCTTTATATAACCTCCATTTTTTTGATGCCTGTTTATTATTTTCATTTTGTATTTATTCACTTTTCTCACTCCAAAATTATTGCTCCCACTATATATGGGATTATTCCACTTATATGACTTCATTAACCTTTGATCTTCTTCACACTCCATTGACACATCGGTCACCTAATCTACTTGAACACCATAGTGGAATCAAAACCATCCCCATACTTCCTTAAACATATCTCTAAGCTATCATGACACTCGTGTCTCCTCCATTTGAGACCCATAGTTCTCCTAAACTTGTGTCCTCGCTTATGATATGTTTCAATATTATAGTTATCTTTATCACTCTTTAGTTACAATTAATTACCACCTTAAGATGTGCTAACAACCATGAAACCATCCTTCCCATTTCCTATGCATATGTCTTTGTCAGGGGCATCGTAAATATCAATCATGTTGTAGCTCATCCATATTGCCACTCTTCCACTCCTCTTCCAATTCAACTCATCTATTTAATCCTCATGTCTCTTGTTCCTCTTGTCATCCTTTCCCATTTAGGGAGAACTACATCGACCTGAGATCTATTGAAACTATGTAGGCCATGCTTGGTCACCCGTGGTGCCTAAGGATAGCTTGATTGTACTAACCAATCCTTCTCTTTCCTCCCTTGGTCACTCAATCACATTATTTTATTCTATCCATTACTTCTTACTCTCACTTGACACACACTATGAGCTACACCCATCATTAAAATTATCAAATCCTTGTCTTTTTAGCATGATGCTCTCCTACCATGCATCCTTACTTGGGATATATCAAAAGCTCATGTCCTTAATCATTTTATCCCATAGCTCTTGTTGGCATGCATCCTTGCTTGGGATACATCAAAAACTTGTGGCCTAATTCATCAATTTATTTGGTCTATGGTTATCTCTTACATACATTTTTGTCTGGGATATGTCAAAAAAACATGTGGCCCATTCATCACATTCAGGATTGTATCTCTCCCTTACATGCATCCTTTCTTAGGATACGTTGAAAGATTGAAACCTCTTATCTTATCACTCTTTATTATAGTTGATCCCTTCTAGGATGTGTCGATAAATTTAACATCATCATCCTCTCTTCCTTTGCATATGTCTTTACCAATGGCATTATTAGTTTTTATCTCACTAATCATGTCACATTCATCTTCTTTATCATTGATCTCACTTCTATCATTCCCTTGTCTATTCACCTTGCCTGCATTTCTTCCTTTCGAGTGGCCATCCGTCTCATCATTTTTAGCATGTCCCCTCGAGGGGGCATCATATGTCCACTAATTTGCTAACACCCATCCATGATCTTCTTTCTTCTTTGAAAGACCATTACTCCTTTTAATCCTATCTAATATCGACACTCAATCCCTATATCTCGTATTAACAACACCTCTTCATCCCCTTAAGTCAATTAATTAATTAATCCTAACTACATGAAATACCCCACTCTCCACATATTAATATTTTCCTAATATTCTAATTCCTAATTTACTCCACTTTCTACATAATACATAATACATAACATCTTAATTTTTTATTTACATACTTTTTCTAATCACATGTTCCCTTCAAAAACTCTAGAACTTTCTCCCTCCTCAAATTTGAAATTTGAGAGGGAAACTTCTCTTTCAATTACTTCCAAAAACCTCTTTAAATGAAAGGGGCATCCCCAAGAATGAGAACAAGGAACAAATCCAAACCTATGTTACCTTCATTGCACTAGCCCTCATACCCTCTTGCAACCATTATAGCATCCAAGCATCCAATTAAGCCATCAAATTTTCCATCTTGAATCCATTGTCAAGCAATCCATAATCAAGCCAAGTAGCATTGAAGAATCTATTGGAAAATCTTGGAGGGAAGCCAAAGAGGAGTGAGGTGATGGTAGGAATCCATTGATATTTCTAATTGCTCCTTACATTTTATCTTATTGAAGTTATTTATAATATTTGAGTTAGGTTTAGTATCATTTTACATATTTAGATCTATTGTTCAAATTTTACAAGGATTCATTTGGCTCCTTAACATCCTTGCATATTTTTCATAGTGTTATTAAATATTAATTTTAAAGTTTTGCTAGCAAATAGGGATGAGATTTGACCCTTATCATGTTCATTTTTAATGGTTCTGATAATTATTACCTACCAAGGTAGGTACTATAGTTTTCACTTTTCAATTACTCTACTTCTCATTCAACCAATGAAAAAACATAAAATACATATTATCTTAAAAATTATAAAGTTTGACATATAACTATTGGAATATTTCCCATGTTTTATTTAACTATATTCCTTTAGATTTAATATATTTTTAAATTAACAATGACCTTGGTCCCCTTCAATTTAGAAGTATAAATAAATGGTGAGAATCTCATAGCTCATCCAGTGGATACAAGAACTGGGACATACTAAATCTAACATGTTTTTGAGAAATGCATTGACATGAAATTTAATAAATGGTACAATTCGATGAATATTATTGGTGGGTTATCATGCTACACAAAAATGATGGACCAATTTCAACGCTTATTTCAAGTAATAGTGCATGTCAGACTTTCTTGATGGAGAGTGTTGATTGCTGCCTTCATTCACTCAATGCTATACTTATAGGTATTGTAATTTTTGTTAAAACATCATGAATTTTATTTCATACTAGTAGTTGAGATATAAATATTCAATAAAATACATCTATAATTATAGTTAAGCCAACCTCTTTTTGATGGCATTCATGCAATTTTAAAATGAGATCTATGTATTGTACTACATGAATGAATTGAATAAATGAGAGAATCCAGACAATACTGTAATAAGTATTTTAATCCATATGGAAGATAATATATCCTATAGGGCTTTCCAAAGTCTTTTATTTAATATCCCTATGAGAAACCTCAAAGCATCGGAAGATATAAAATTACATATTGAGAAATAGACACCCACAATGTAAATCATAGTGATGGCATTTAATCTTAGCTCCTTCATGTCCATAAAAAGACTTGTCATAAACTTTGAATCCTTATACCTACCTCTCAATATTATTATGTAAGTTTTTAGTAAATTAATATGCTAAAATTATTATTTTCATGTTCGAGAATTACAAACATAGTGTTTTTTGGCTCTAGGTTTTTCAAAAATAGTACTAGAAAATTTTGTCCCCAGTTTGAACTATTGGAGAAAGCGTTTGAGATGACCTTTGCTATTGACCATCTTAGTAAACATGTAATTTTTGGGATCATCAAGGCTTTGTAAATTTTAAATCATACTCTGCTCTAAATGGTGTTATGTACATGCAAGTCACTTTATTTTGCATAGACTACTGCTCAACAAAATGGTCCAAACCGTAAAGGAAATGAGAGTTGAGGGAAGGATTATGAATATCTTGTCTTTCATTCATAGATAGATAGGAAAATAATGAATTCAAATTGACAATTTAAACAATCTTAAAAGGCACAAACATAAGGACTCTGTTTCCATTTCAATTTGCTTTACTTTTTTAAAATTAAAAATATTTGGATTCTAATTTGGTGCTTGAGATGTTTGCATCTATAATGCTATGATTGCATATGTTGAATATAAAATGGTAAATATTCAACACATCAAATAACTTGCCTTGGGAATTGATGTGTAACTATTACATCGTTTCCATTGGATGGAGTTTGTGACATTGCAACAAATTTTGATGGTCAACTTTGCTTGTCATGAATTTCTTTTTGGGATGACAATTATCTATTCAATATTGCCTTTCAAATGCTAATATAATTCTTGGTATAAATATAATTCATTTCCCTTAAAATAATTAAATTTATAATTCATGTAATCTTTTTTTAATAATTTAAACTTTAAAATATAAATTTACATGCAAACTGAAACATACATAATTATTAATACAAAGATAGGGACTAGCTACTAAAAGACCCTTCTTTTAATATTATTTCTAAATAATTATGTAATCATAGTCTATTTTCCCTTGTCTTGACCTAATATTTGTAATGTACCTTATATACATTTGATTTTAATATAATGATAGGTGGATTTAATTTTATCACAAATATTGGGACCGCTCACACATAGGTAAACATGAAAACTACATTGTAAAGGTTTGATAAAGATTGAACAAAGGTAAAATTATATTATTGAAAATATTTACAAAGATATCAAGCTTATAAATATTTTATAAGAATTTACAATGAGACCAACTAATTTATGAGTTCACACTGTAAGACTACTAACTTACTAAATTGTTTACTAACAAGTTTATTATTAACCTACTATCATAACAATAAATAAATAAATAGACTTTGGACCATAAATAACCCAACAAACCCCAATTAATCTGAATAGTGGTATCAGAGTCCATATGATGCTATGCAATAGGATTGAAGGATGATAAGTCAATCTAAGAGACAAGGGTGAGTTATTTAATAAAGGTGCGCTAGTGTGTAGGAGACCGTCATATGACAGAAGCAACTATTGAGTGATAATTTGGTTAGAATTCCCCTTTTCTCCACCCCACAAAGTTTAAGAGTCAAAATGAAGTATTTTATGACCTAAGATGAAATAGAGAAGTGGATATTTTAAATAAGATGCTACAATATAAGATTGAAACCATAAAATGATGAGCAATTTTGAAAACATGCTCATACATAGTCAAAGGTTTTGAAGTAAAATATATATCACTTTAATCTACAATTTCACAACATTTCCACATGAGTGGACATCACACTTGTGCCCACGTAAAGGAGCCAACATTAACATAGGTGCTACATTTGAGATTAAAAGGTCTACATAATGCATAAGAATATCGAGTTCTAGTAGAGGATAACTGCTTGAAAACTTATATTTACAATGGGTTCCACCAAATCGAAGTGAGGTGAAAGTTTCAATGAATTTTTTTACCATATGTAATTTTTTAAATATATTTTTAATCTGTATGATATAGGGTAAATATCATTTTTTTGCCTTTTCATACCAGATTTATTAAAATCAAGGTGGTTATTTAAATTTTGTTAGTCATTTGATCAATTGGAAGATCAAGGGTTCAAAACCCTTTAGATAATTATTTTGGTCAAATCTTCCTTTTTTGATGGCCTTTTTGGCCAAGTTTTATGATCCCAATGGACTCGATAGCCTATTTTAAATGATCAATGATTTACCCATCTTGTGCGAGTTACTAGGCTTAAGACCATGATCTATTGTAGTAACATTTTTATCTTATGTTTTACTTTATTCTAGTTTTGGATTTCATACTTGATATTCATGACATGAACCATACATGATTATTTGATTTTTTTTCTCTCTATGCACAAATTCTCACTTTCCACCTAATATGGCGAGAAGATATGGCATTTATTGGTCTTCAATCAATCATTGGTGACAATATGAGTTAATAGGGGTTTTTAGCACCAACAGTGTTGAGCAAAGGTTGTTAATGTTTGTTAGACATTAGGGAGATGTGCCACACATAATATAGGTTGGTCACTTGGATAGGCTTATGTGTGAAGCCTTATATGGATTGATGTAGTTGAACATGATTTGATCTATAGTATGGTATAAATGGTCACATGAGATGAACATGTTTTGATCATGCTCATTGGCCATTTATGCCACAACTCACAAGGTGGATTTTTTTATGGAGTGACATTGGTTTTGATTAAACTAAAAGGTATAATGCACCATTTATAGTTGCATCAATGTTTATTTGATGACTTCAGAGTCATTTCTCTAGTTCTTTCATATTATTTACCCTTTTGGATAAAGGGGGAGTTTATTAGGTCATTTATGATCCAAAATCATAATTAGTTTGTTTATTTACATGTATTTTTATCCTTTACTTTTACGAGTTGATTACACTGATTAGTTAATTTTCTATAAGCAACTCCCATAAACTCTTTAAATCTTATGTTGTGCACAAAAGTAAGTAATTCTTACTGTTAATAAATTTTAATTTATATTCCACCAATAACATATCTGATCAACAAAGACCTAATACCTAGTCAATGAACATTCTAAGTTGTCTATATTTCTCTAAATTGATAATTATTTTCATTGGAATGGATGAGTTGTATTTTATTCCCCTATAGGCAACTATGTTTGGTAGTATTAAAGTAAATATAACACTCAAGTTAGTTTATCCAAGTCTTAATAAGGGCATAGTAATTCATAGTAGACTGAGATGCTAAGAGGTAGAGAATAAAACAAAAAAAATAACCTTTCTAAAAACTGTAATGTTTGCATTGAGTGAGTTTTCAATATTATTAAATACTATCCATAGCTTGGATTAGTTTACATAAATTAATGTTTGATGCCCCTTCTTCTAAATCCCCTCATGTTTTTAATGGTGTCATGTAAAATCAAACTTCTTATTGTTGCTTAAAATCGTATCGATCTATAAATATGGAGTCTTAGTTTTCTCTATGATAATTAATTCTTTAAAATCATTGTATTTTTTATATTTCTCATTATAACTTATCAATTTCAAGAACACTGTAATTTTCAATTTTACATTAGTCAACATTATTTGAAGGAATACATAAATAAAGGAAAATGTATGAAATTATTTGACTCAACACACACATTTACTCAAACTTCTCAATATATTTTCTACACATATTTTATTCAAAAAAATATATGAACACAAGAATCATCACATATGTATTTTACTATATAGACATATTTTCTTAAATTTATATATAACAACGTATAGCAATTTCAACTTGATTTTGTTGTCATTTCAATGTATAAGATAAATTAAAAGTAATTAACATTTTAAAAATATTAATTTTCATACATAATTAGTAAATTTAGATATTTTAATTTTTACTTTGGTTGGGTCAACGTGAAGATGGAGATCGGGAAATGAACCTCGTTCACATATATAGTTTATCTCTTACCTTAGTAAGCAAAAGAATGAGTAGAAATATAATTATTACCACCAGTTTTAACCTTTTAACTTGTATAAATTTATAAGTTAGTATAAATTGCATTATTACTAATTTTATTGCTTATCATATACTACGTAAACTTAACACCATACTAAAGCATTAAACCAAAGTACTTATAAGAACATTAGGGTTCTTGGAAAGGAAATAAACATAGATGCAAAGAATTTTAGTTCGAGGTATTTGATTTAATATCTATTCCTCTTCTAATCTTTATCCCTCTTAAAAATATGTTCTATGATTTAAATAAATAAATTTATAGAAATGCTCCTAAACATTAACTCATTATAATGGTTGACAATTCAAAATCTAGGAATAGAAACTTGAAATCACTTTTTACAAAACTCTCTATGAAGTATTTTGTTAAACATTTATGAAGATAATCATGTTAATAAAATTGTCAAATTAGGTTATTATATGTGTCATTCCTTAATCTATCAACTAAAATATTAAATAATTATTACACAACAATATATTTTGTGTATACCCTTCATCAAGGTGTGAACCAAGATAACATCTTGTGTGGGTAGATTGGGGCACTTATGCAAAACATTATCCCCCACATATTTTTTAAAGATCATAGTTGTATAGTTCCTTAGAGATCATTTGATGACCTAGCTACTATTAGGAAGGATATACTGGGGAAAACTAGGGATCAAGTTGTGGACTTCAAGTCATGGGCATTAAGTGATGGGAGAAATCCTAGTTATTCTCATTATGACTCATTGAATTTGTAAGTTAGGATATGAAAAGGTGGACTTGTTGTTGTGCACCAAATTTCAAGTTCAAGCAATATTACCAAAATAGCAATAACAACTCAAACCCTGATAACACCAATAGGAATGGATAGAGGAGATAAATTAGAGAAAATAAAACATTCTTACCATCCTCTTTACATTCTCATGCCTCCATTCCAGGATTTGAATCTAAATGATTGGATATCAAAAAATTGATTGTTGGATTGATTATGAGACCTTGACAATGACTTCTAATGGATGTGTTATGAGGATAATGGCCTTGAATGGATGATAGAATGTTGTTATGGATGTTATAGGAGTGCTTGATGGATAATTTCTCATTAGTCTTGAGGGTGGAGGGAAAGATTAGTTTTATAGGCAAAAGAGAGGGAAGTTCAAAGGTCCAAATTTAAATTTGGGCCTTTGAGATCTTGGGTAGGAAATTTCAATGGAATTTTTAATTTAATTGAATTCTCTAGAATTAAAAAATTATAGAGAAGGGGTTGGTTTGTTGAAGATTTATAGAATCTTCCAATTATATAAATCTCCCCATAGAGTTTAGGGTTTTAGGAAAGCCCAGTATAGGGTAGTGGGTGGGTAGTTGGATTATTTTTGAATTTTAAATTGGCTAGTGGATTTAAGGGGTAGGTTAGTAGGTAATATAGTCTATTATGGGTTTAATGAGGGGATTAATTGGTTTTAGGACAGGATAAAGGTTGTGTGGGATATAGGAATGGAATATGGGTTTGAGGCCAATAATTAATATAGCTAAGACATATGTAAATTAGACAAAATTAGTGGTAATTAATGTAATTAGTGGGACAAGCATAATTTAGTGCATAAATTTTACCCCTCTTTGAAAGGGTATTGTAACTAAAATAAAGTGAAAGGAGTAATGGTCTTTCAAAGAAAAACCATGTCATGGATGAATGTTAGGGGATATGATAACAAGTGTCAAAAATAAATAGGGTTGGGATGCCCTGATTGACAAAATAGATGCCCCAATAGTAATGATGAAGTGGCTCAAGTGATGGGTCTAGACAAGCGATAATTATCTAGAAATTGATTAAGAAAGAAGACAAGGTTGATTAAAATAAGATGGGTTCAAGATTATGATGAGTTTGGTAACAAGGATACATGTTATGGAAAGATCAAAAAAGGGATAAAAGGATAAAGATTGGTGATATATGATAAATATCCACTTTGTGCAAGATTCAAGGTTTAAAGTGAGACATGATTTGGCAATGAGATAGTGATAAGGGACAAATGGTGGCTAAACTATCCCTAGGTACCAAAAATGGGACTAGGTGCTACTTACATAGTCTAAAAAGACCTCAGACTGATGTAGTTATCACTGAGGGATAAGGGGGGTGATAAGGGTTTTGGGCATGTCATGCCCCTAGATGTTGGTAATAGATGAGTAAGAGTAACATGATTAGTATTTAAGGATAAGTAGATAGGATATGTTGGGGGGGGTCATATAATTCAAAAGAGCTAGGTTTGGGGTCATTTGCACTCTTTGTCATTGGTGAATAGAGCTTTAAATTAGAAAACATGGATCACATTCCTTGAGATTCCCATCATGATAAGAGAGTCTGGGAGTACCAATGAGATGTCAAGGATGGACCTCCAATGAGTAAAAAACCCTTAGCTCTATGATTTTTGTGATTTTAAGTAGTTTTGGGTAGATTTCAAAGTGGATTTTAGTATAAAAATATGTCATCCATTATGATCTAGCAATCTCATAACTGGTATTTTTTCCCTTAGTCACAGGGTTGTCAACGCAAATGGTGGAGTTGTTAGGGTTAGTCATGGGATTACAATCCCGCTAATAGGGAATGATAAGCTTAAAATCTCATAGGTAGGGAATGGGAGGATTACAATCCCATATGTAGATAATGATGAGATTACAACCCCATGATTAGGGAATAGCAGGATTATAACCCTGCAAATTATGAGTAGTGAGATTGTAGGTTAGGGGAAAAAATGGTTAAGTGGGAGATGGGATAGAATTAGATTGGGAGTTAGAAAGGTGTAAGGATAAGGTTAGATAAGTGAGGTAGTTAGATGGGGTTAGTTAGTTAGGTGAGTGAATGCATATGTTAATTGGGTGGTTTAGAGTGAGAGGGCCCTTGGGTAGTTTGGGTGGGATTGGGGGGATAAGCGAGATGAAGGGACAGATAGGAGTGTTTTGGATAGAGGTTAGTGTGGTTATGGGGAGTAAGAGTGAGGATAGAGTGTTTGAGTGATGGGGATAATGATAAGTAGATGTTGTTTTGGTGTAGGAAGATTTGGCCATACTGGCATCCTGGTCATGACATCCTGATATACTTCATGAGATGTGGCACGTGACCCTCAAGGAGTATGGAGTGATTAAGTTGGTAGATCTACATGATGTGGTGATGATGCCACTGATTTATATCAATTGAGATTTGATTACAGTGTTGGTGGAGTGATGGCACTCAAAGATGAGTACATTCCACTTTACTATTAGGGAGATGACCATGACATTAAAGGATGTTTACAAGATTTTCCATCTACCCATGCGAGGAGACAAGATCTATCAACAATCATAGACATTGATGTGGACACTATAGCAGTTAGGTGGGAGCTTGTAGATAGGGCTATGAGATAGCTATATCAATATAGACTTATGCCATCATGAGTGGAATTTGGATAGATTGACATTAGTGGTTATGGCTCTTGTGTCTAGTATTTTGTTACTAGACAAGAATGGATAATAGTTCCATCTGTTATTGGGTGATGTAGTGGTAGACATGATTCATGATCATCAAGTGTTCACTTAAGGACCTATCATGTTAGTGAATCTATAAATGAAGATGCATTTGGGTACTTAGAGGTATGCATAGAGTTTTGGCTCATCTTTAATAATTTAGATATGGAGCTGGGAGCATATCATGATCTAGAAATCATTGGGTACACTTGTAGGGTTAGATCTTGTTCTGATGGCACATGATCTTGGGAATACAACTAGGTCATGTAAATGAGATGCATTATAACAAGAAGGCCTTTGATAGTCTACACTTAGAGCATATCACATGGGTGCCTTATAGAGGGATCAAGTTTGGCTGGGTTGATGAGGTGTGGACTTAGTATATGCTCACACCATGATATGTGATGGGTCAATGAAAATACATTATTTAGACATATTGATCAGATTGGGTTTAACATTAATTTGGATTTATTCAGGATGTGCTAGACCTTGAGCACTTATTTTCACATAATGAGTGGGAGAGGCCATACTAGGGGAGCCATGTTGAGAGAGTTATTACATGTGAAGAGTATGATAGGATTGCACCCATCTAGTGGGATTTTTATACAACTATCCCAAATCCAAGGCTGACAACAACATATGCAACATGATGGTAGTCATAGGGTTTGGTTTGATTGACTCATCCTCATGTGGTGATTCATAGGGGTGCTATGAGGAGGGTTCTTTAGGCCCATGTGAGGATCCAAAAGAGAGTGAGGTAAAGGAGATAGATGTCAGTGGAGAGGGTGCAGGATGGAGGGGGGCCATGATGCCATGGATGTGGATGATGATGGTGGGGTTGTAGTGATAGTATATGTTAGAGCATAGAGAGTGGCTCAATTATAAATTTAGGTACGTAGTAGTAGTGGTACGAGTCATTCTTGACTGCCAAGATTAGCAGAGGATGAGGCATTGATAGTGTATTTACAAAAAGATATCTAGGTCCATTTGGTAGATATTGTGATCTAAGAATTTGATTCAAGAGAGGATGGTTAGTATGGTGTTAGTTTCAAAATGAAAATAAAATGAAATAAACACAATAATAGCATAACATCTCTAAGCCTGGACACTAGGGAGAGCTTAGTTAACAAAAAAAATGAGAAACACAAATAAAAAGCAAGGAATGAAAACATAATAATTCCTTCACCTTCCTTAGATGCTCCAAATGCCTTTGTAGTGGTGGCTTTCTTGGCTTGTGCTCATAAAGTCCTTCGCAATGGAAGCTTGGCTACCTCCATCTCTCCTTGGCACCTTTGGCTTGTGGCTTGGCTTGGCTTGGAATCAATTTGGCATGGTAACATTAGTTTCATGAAGCTTTTAGAACCAATCTTGAATTATAACTTTGCACAAATTAATCTTTTGAAGATATTTGAGCATAATAACTTTGCACCAAAATAACTTAGAAATGATGTTGTGAGGCCCTCCTATTTATAGATTTTTGCAAATGTCTAGAATCAAACTGAACCATCCATCTCAAGATTGAGATGTGTGGTTGAGGATTAATTCAATTTTTGGAATTAAAACTGATAAATAGGATCATCATGACATTGGAAGAAGGATCAATTAAGAGGCATAGAGGGCATCATGGAGGGCATTGATGAGGCATGGAGGGCATGGATCCTAATATTTGTGGTATTTATGGCTTGGGGATGTCTTCCCAAGAAATGAGGTCACTTGATGATGTAGATATTCAATATTCATTTCCAAAAATAAGTATTCAACAAGTTTCCATGGAATTCTTATATAGGCTCTAATTTGGTTTAACAAGCTCTTAAGCATGATTAAGAACTTTATACACAAATTACTTAAATTGATAAGAATGCCTTGTTATTGGTCCAAAATTTGATTGGATTGGAATTGGAAGTCACTATCAGATGCATTGGAAATGTATTCCCATTTAGGATGCTACCAAAAACAAATAATGAAGGCATGCATCTTGTGTAAGAGATTTGATAGGAAAGATCAATGCAGAGCACCTAGGTGCAAAATTGGCATTTTGACTCGAAATGATCTGATCAAAGTTAGTTGGCCCATAAATTTAATTTCCCCATTTAGTGATACCTTGGCCAAAATTGGCACTTGAATATGTTAGTTTCAAATCATTTAGCATGTTTTAGTGTTTTTAGGCCAAATTGTGAATTTTGGGTGGAAATTGGTCAAAAGCTTGGTTAGAGGTTATCGATGGCCAGTTTTAGGTGTCTACAAATATTTTTGGTATTAATCATAAGAGAGATCAATTATAGGCCCACCTTTAGAGTTTGATTGCCTAGGGTGATAGTCAGTTAGTAAAAGCATAGGGGTAAATTACTACATTGTAGGCCTAGATTGCTTAGAGAGATGGGTACATTACATAGCTACAATCACAAGTTATGAGATTGTAGGCATAAGTGATGCAATGAGATAATCATATTACTTCCTTGTGATCATAGATTATATAATAGGATACACATCTTGGGCATGCATAGACTTAGATTACAACACTACAAATCTAGGTTGCCAGATTGTGTAGCTATAGTCTCATATTCAAACATTGACTAGACAATTAATAATGGCAGAGAGGGATAGAGATGCAGTTGGTGAGGTGCTAAGGGGGACAGGTATAATAGGAGTGATGGACCAAATTGTATTAGTTACTTGGGAGGCCTAGTATTATAGGACTTTATATGAGGCCACAATTTTTGAAAGGTCAGCATGTAGGTTCCTTCCATGCCAACCAGTAATCTATTTGACAACCGTCTAGAGGTGGTGATAGACCACTGAGGCCACTAGGGCCATAGCCTTGAATTTAGATGTATTTACATATGTATATGTAACTTTTGTATTATAGTTCATTCTTTCCCCATAGGCTCATGTGATTGTATCATATCTTTTGACATGGATTCCATGTGGATATTATATTTTGGACTTTTGTATCTATACATGATGATGTATGGATTTTGTTTATTGTTTTATGGATATTATATGGATTTATTTGTTTTATATGATGATAACATGTATATGAGATGTAATTTGTGATTTGCTTAGCTTTAGATGTTAACGATTGGTATTTTGAGACATATAGATGATGTATAGTTATTTTGGATGTAGCATCTTATTGATGACATAGTGATAGTAGATAGGTGTTTTTTATATTTTATGATTTACTATGGATGATGTTATATATAGGATATTATTATGCTCTTATGCATGTTGTTATATGATGTGATTTGAGATGTTTATGTATGCATGATGGGATGATATGTGGTTGATGTGATATGTTTTTGAGTGTGGATCATGATGATTTCACATTATGCCTTCATGGGGGGTGTTATGTTGTAAGCAGATTAATCCCATGTTTAATTTACTGCATCCATATTATCATTGGTAGAAATCCTCCTGCACTATGGAGGTAGGGTAATAGGGGGCCAGGTGTTGGTCTGTTAGTCCTTGGATGAGGAGAGGTCATATGAGATAGGGGATATGATAGGAGGTTTGATTAGGATAGGATGGGGGAATTTTGTAAGTTTTTCAAAGTGTGGAAATATAACATCCTTTTTAATATTTCATCTTATTTCCATGTGCCAAGGATATGACAGGTCCTAACAAAGATGCATTGGGAAATCCATTTGAGAGATGACCTTGTTTGAATAAAACCTTCAGGGGTCACCCATGCCATCCTTGTTCCCTTGAAAAACTAACATGATGAAAAATATACATTCCAACTCATTTAAAAACATTATAATATATACACAAAAATGCAACACACACACATAAAACACAACAAATTAAATATAAGACAATGATGTAGATGAATGATGATATGACTGAAAGTGGATATGGATAAGGGATTAGATGATGATGTGAGGATTATATAAAATATATACTAAAAATGTTTTCTCATGTCATGGTGAAAGTCCAACCATATTTTTCAAAATGAGGGTCATGATGAGCCCTTAGGAATCAGTGGTCATAGTGTATGCTTAGATACCTAGAAAGATAATTTTTAAATATCGCAACCCTTCATAATGATAATTTTATGTGGGAAGGTGTGAACTTGAGGCATAATAACAATAAAACATGGGTATGGGGATGAGATGTCACTTGTGAGGCTAAAAAGAGACATAAATGTCAAAGAAGATTTGGGAGGGTATTATGGGAGTGATGAGGATATGATGGGACTTGGGGATATATATATGAACCAAGTTTGGATTAGTGATTCTAGAGGTCCCTCCAACAAATAATTTTGACAAGTCATGTCCCTTCCTTTGATTGAAGTAACTATCCTGCATTGATGTCTTGGTCTTGATGATAGATTCCCAATGTTGAGACCAGGGTCAAGGTTTATTAACATGACACCAAAAATTGATTTTCATCATGGTACTTGCCCAAGGAACCAACAAGATGGTTTTCACTATTGGATGGATTTTTTTTTGAGGTGGGCTAAGGCTTGGGTAGAGTGGACATGGGGTGCCCCATAGATAGAGGATAATGGTACCTAGATTACATATAGAAGTGCTTGAGGTGCATGATTTTCATGGGATCATCCAATTCTTCTCCATCAAGCATGGCCAACTTATATGATCTTGATCTAAACTTGGAATTAATGACATAGGGACCTAACCAATTGGCTTCAAACTTCCTCTTATCTCATTTTGCATTGGTGTTTTTCTGATTTTCTTTTAAGACTAAGTCACCAATTTTGAATTCCCTAGCCTAAATCTTCTTATGGTATTGGCCCTTCAATTTATTTTGGTATGCTCAGAGGTGATCCAAGGTCGTATGTCACTTTTCATAAAGGAGTTCTAATTCTTGTAGACATTCTTGTCTTAGATTATGATTAGTAATGATGCCTCTTAGTGAGAGTCAGAGAGAGGGGAATTCCACTTTTAATGGAAATATTACTTCAATCCCATAGACCAAGGCATACGGAGTTGCCCCAGTAGGCGTGTGGAAACTTGTTTGATAAGACCATAGTGATGGATATAATTGAGTGTGCCAATTTCTACCATCTTATTAATGGTCTTATTTAAAATATTGACGAGGGTCTTATTAGTTGCTTTTTCTTACTTATTGCCTTGGGGATAATATGGGGAGGAGAATGCTACATGATATGATATTTTTCACATGGGGCCTCAACTTCCTAATTCTTGAATGCTTTGTCATTATCTAAAATTATATTAGTAAGTATACCAAAATGACAAATAATCTGATTAAGAATAAACTTGGAAATTTAGAGGCCTATTGTATAAGTGGCATTGCTTTGACCCATTTAGTAAATATACTCCATAGCTATGATAATGAATTTTTGACCATCTAATGAAGTAGGATTTATCTTTCCAATTAAATCTAGACTCCATATAGAGAAAGGCCACAGACTAATAATCAGTTGTAACTCTTGTGCAAGAGCATGGATGAGGTTTCCATGCTTTTTATAGGCTACACATTTACACACATACTAACAAGAATCACGGTCTATTGATGTGACCTCCATAAATACCATAATGTAATTCTTTGATTTCCTAAGATTCCTCCTCTAATGTTAAACACCTCAACAAGGTACCATCATAGCCATGCCAATAAAGTGTGCTACCAAGGATTATGTATTTGGTGGTGTGATGGATAAAATATTTTCATTGGTGGTGGTTGAGGTTAGGGGGAAGGATATTATCATGAAGGTACCTATAAATATCATGGTACCATAGGAGACTGGGATTATTGATTGGAAATATTTAAAGCAAAGCCAATGATTGATAGGCCAGGATAATCAGGTGTTCAATCAAAAAATTACCTTCCAGAACATCTTCAGGGAGATCAATGAGTGATTTGATAGTGGCCATATAATCATCTGCTTTATTTCTTCCTCATGGGCCCTATTCAAATTTTATAGATTGAAAATTGGTCTTTAATTGATCCACTAATTATTTATAAGGAATTAACTTTTCATCCTTTGTTTGGAGTTCACCATTGACCTATTTGATAATTAATTATGAGTCCCCAAATACTTGTAATTAATAGATGTTCCACTAAATAGCCAAATCAAGTCCAGCTATCAAAGCTTCATACTCTAAATATTATTAGTGCATGGAAAGGAAAGGAAAAATGATTTTGGGATGAGATCAAACTGGGGGGTGACTAATAGGATGCCTGCCCTAGATTCATGTGTAATAAATGATCCATTAAAGTATAACTTCAAGCTATCTTCTTGTGAGGTATTTAGGATGGACTCATTCAAGAAATTGGTTGCAATTGGCTCAGTCACTTCTAAATGTGTCTCTACTAGTTGATCTACAATGGCCTATCCTTTTATATCTTTTTGATTTATATAATAAATGTCAAATTCACTAAGTAACATTATCCATTTTGCTACTCTACTTGTAAGCACTATCTTAGATAGTAAATTATTTAAGGGATCAACTTTTGTGATGAGCTATACATAATTATTAATCATTTAATGTCAAAGCTTCTACAATGAAAAAACTATGGCTAAACATGCCTTTTCAATAGGAGTATAGTTTAGCTCATATGATATAAATGTGTGACTGAGGTAATATATAGCTTGTTCCTTACCTTGATCATTGTGCTATGCAAGGAGAGCACCAATCACACATGACATTACTGAAATATATAGGAGCAAAGGCTTTCTTAGAGTTGGTGGGGATAAAATAGGTGGATTTGCCAAGTATTATTTTAATATTTAAAAATCTTGTTGGCATTATTCATTCCAATGGAAGGAAGTCCCCCTTTTTAATAGATGAGTGAAGGGGTGACATTTATCAACTAGTTGAGAGATATAATGTTATATGGCCTGAAGTTTTCCTTGAAGACTTCAAAGTTGCTTGAGATTGTGAGGTGGGGCATTTATGTAATCTCTCTAACTTTTGTTAGATCCACCTTGATGCCCATTTTTGAGACTATAAATCCTAATAATTTACCTAATGTTACTCCAAAGACACACTTTTTAGGCTTCAGTCTTACTTTATATTCTCATAATCTTTCAAAGATTCTTTTGAGGACCACATGGTGCTCGAACCTTAAACAAGACTTCCCTAAAATATCATTGACATAATCTTCTACAATGTCATGCAACATTTCATTTCATACTCAAGTGTTGAATCTATGATCATGTCAATATTAGGGAGTGGGAAGTCATCTTTAGGACATGTCTTATTAATATCCAGAAAGTCAATACATATACAATTTTTGCCTTGTGGCTTTGCTACGAGAAAAATATTAGAGATACAATCTAAGTAATCAATTGGGAAGATGAATCTAGCTTCTAAGAATTTATATAATTCCTCTTTGACTAGTAATGCCACCTTAGGATGCATCTTTCATAATTTTTGTTTGATAGGTTTAAAATTTGGATGCACAACAAGGTGGTGGACTACCAATGAGGGATCTAACCCTGACATGTCAACATAGCTTCATGCCAATATGTCAATAAATTCCTTTAGCATCTCAATAAGGAATTTACATTCCTCTATCATGAGAGATGCCCCTAACTTGACTATTTTGGGATGTTTTTCAGTCCCAATGTTAACTTCTATCACATCCTCAATGAGTTAAGGTGATTGACCTTGAAAATATGGGGTTAATGAGATTTTTGGAAAATCAAAGGTGAATCAGCATGGTAGTTCAATATTGATATCAAAATAATCTTTTGGTGCAAAGGAGTTGTATGAGAGTTCATCTAGTTCTTTGGAAGGCTCTCCTTCTTCATAATATTCATCCTCACTTTGACTATGAGATGTTTTTTGTTCACCAAAATATTCCAATTGATAAAGATTGATAGAAAATCCCTTTTTGTGATCTTCAAACAGCATGAAGTCTCTAACTCGCATGTATTCTAAAATGGCCTCATCATTTTGGAAGGTGTCAAAGGCAGGCTCCTGCTTTGATTCCCAATCTATGAGGGATGGATAACAAAGGGAGATATTGATGATGGGTATAGTGGTATTATGGAAGAGGTTGGTGGCAACAAGCTCCTCAAAGTGACAATAGATAGATCCTATTTCAACATCCTCATCGGGGAGAGAGGACTCATTAGTCAGAAGAGAATCCACAATGATGTTGGTTAGGTCATCATCATATATTTTATACCCTAAACCAAAATATTTTGGATGTTCTTAAATGATGATAGGTTTAAGTTGACCTTGCTCTTATTTTCTCAATCAATTTCCTTTGTACAATATGTTTTCCATCATTCTCTAGACTCTAAGATAAAACTGATTAGGAGGGATGAGGGCTTCATCATCTAGAAGGAGCCAAGAATCATCTTCATCTTCAATGTACTCATCAGACAAAAATATAGCACTTGAAAAAGCTATTGGCCTAAACTATTACTTAAAGGGATTACTTTTCTTCATAGCTGGGGACCTGTAACTACCTGAAGATAAGGGTATATTGCCAATGCAAAATGTTTTATAATCATATTATCAACACCCTATGGATTTGATCTTTAGTCATGTAATATTAGGCTCTGATTGAGATGTGGATTCTAATTGATCTAAATAGATATACTTAACAATTATTGGGCTTAGGATAGTGTTGTCAGTGCCAAGGTGAGGTGATGGGGATAACAACTGATCCATTTGATAGCTATGGAGATGATCTATGAATCCAAGAATGGTGACCTCCATTCTTGAATGGGTGAACTTTAAGCACTAATGGAGAGTGGATGGCACAACTTTCATTTCATGAATCCATGGTCTTCTAAGCAACATATTATATGGTAATTCTACATCCATAACATGAACCAAAGTTTCATGAAATCTAGGTCCCATGACAATAGGAAGATAAATAGTCCCAACTGATGGTCTCTCATTATCATCATAAGATTTAATCATGATTAAAGTGGGACCAAGTGATGTCGTAGAGTATCCCAAGTGATATCTAGATTACACAAGTTGAGTGTGGATCCTCCCTCTATGAAGACACATGAAACTTGATGATGGGAGATGGTGACTTCAATGTATAATGGATAATTATGATATGGGCCAGCTAGGGGTAGATCTTAGGTACTAAAAGTAACTTGATACAATGGGGATAAATGTGTCACTAGTGCTTGAAACTGATTAGTATCTAGGTCACTAGGTAATTTCAAATCATTCAACACTTGATTCTATATTTCCCTATGTAAGGTAAATATTTTTAGAAGTTTCATCAAGGATATTTGAGTGGGAGTATTTTCTAATTACCAAATGATATTATAAGATTTATATAAACTTATTGAAGCTTTCTTATAAATATTCCCCTTGTTGGCAATGGATGAGGTGGAAGGATCTTGGGGAAGTATTGTAGGAATTACAATTTTATTGTGTCAGGTGGTTATTATACAATCAATAGTGGTGCTATTAATATTCAAGATGGGGGCTGAAGGTGGAGTGGATTCTTGGATTTTGTGAATTTTGATGGTCTTAATGTAATGATAAGAAACATTATGATAATCGATGAGATTAGATGATGACGTCTGACCCTAGTCTCTTTGGGGTCTTTGGTTCCTATGGTCATGCTTCAAGAGAGGATCACTATAAATTCCAAGGTGTTGATTTGCTAACTGATTTGATGGCACTTCTCCTTCAATCTTGATATCACCCCTTTCTATTAGATCTTGTATATAGTTCTTTAATTGCATACACTACTCAGTATCATGTCTTTTTACCCTGTGATATTTTTAAAACTCATCTTCATGGTACCAATCAGGTTTTGATTGATGGTTATCCATAGGTCTAATTTCAGGTAAAGTAATCATGTTGGTAGTGATCAATTGATCCTAGACTATCTCTATTAAGACTCCCAATCTTGTAAGTGGCCTTTTGCCTATGCAAGGCTTAGGCTTGCCTCACAGAACTTTGATGGTAGAGACATTAGAGCATTATATGGGGCCTTTCCTTTGAATTGTCTACACATTTTATGTCTTAGAATCTATTACCCTATCACCCACAACATTTTTATTTTTATTGAAGACCTTGAATTTACCTAAAAATGAATTATCCTAATTTGTATTGTGCTCATTATGAGAATATAACTTGATGGTTCCTTTTTTGATGAGAGCCTTTTCTATTTACATGCCCTTTTCTATGATCTCATCGAAGGTATTGGCACATTGTAATTTCAATTGATATTTAAGTTATGTATTAAGATTGTCTATGAATATCCTGGATAAGTCCTTCTTGAGCATGGTATAACTTAGATGACTTGCTAAACTATGCCACCTTTAAAGAAAATAGGCCAGACCTTCCCCACTTCATTGTTTAGTGTTATAAAGGTCAATGATAGAAATATCATACTCTATGTTATATGAGAAATGTTGAACAACTACTTTGTTAGTTATCCAAAACTAGAAATTGAACCTTTAGGTCAGTGCATAAACCATTCCAAAGTCAACCCTGTAAGTCTCTTAAGAAATATTTGCAACAAATAGGAATCTTCAAAGGTAGCTTCATGACATGCTACATAGAATTATTGGATGTGGTCTCTAGGATATCCCTTTCCCTTATGCTTTTCAAATTTGGGTAATTTGAAGTGTGAGGGAAAGGGAATTTATAAAATGCTCATGTCCAGTGGTGACGAACAAAAGTCTTCATATTTATACTTATGGGCTTGTTATCTACGATCCATTTGTTGTAGAGTCTCTTTCATCATTTCCCATTCCTTTGAAAAAGAGGGATCTCCAAGAGGGTTAGTGGTTTAGTTTTGAATTCCTTGAGGAATGTGGGTGTTATGGGTATTATGAGTATTATTTGTGTTATTGGTATTATTAAGATTGTCAATAGTATTATTACAGGTGTTGCTATTGATATTATTGTGCCTAGGTGATGGTGGATATTGATTTTAAATTAATAGGTTAATTTGTTGATTCAACTGATCTAGGCAATTTGCAATGACAACTTGTCTCCTATTAGTTGCATTGTGGTTATTACGAAGGGGTTGTAGGTTTTCTTCTTCTTTGATAAACCCATGATCTACACATTCTTCTTATCAAGGATTATGATTATCATGTTGATAGGGTGAGTTTGGTTTTAAAGTGTGGATTAGGCTATGCAAGAGGGTGAAATCAAAGGTGGAAGGTTAGGTGCTCCTATTTCTATAGCATAGGATAAGACATGATATTAGTTCTCATAAAGGCAATAGTTAATGAGGTTTCTTACTTTTTCATTTTAGAGGGGATTAAATCTTTCATTTTCTTCTCTTGGTGTGTGCATATCACTATGATTTTTGTCATATTCCTGATTTGGGTCCATCATATGCCCTAATGGATTGTTGTCTTGGTTGGAGCCTTATACAATTCATAGTTGAGCTTGGGTATGGATGACCATTATGAATAAATGGTTGTCATGAAAAGTGATGGATGAAATTGGAGTCTTCAAATACTATTTCTATCTAAAGACCAAAACCTTTAGTGGTCAAAGGGATGATGATGTAAGAAAATGGATGACCAAGAATTAATAAGAGAAAAAGTCATTCAAGAGACTAATCTAGTAAGGATGAGAGAAAAATTATGTGATCAAATATTTTTGTCTACTAGAAAATGGATAAGTTGATGGGTGTTAGAGGACAAAAGTACCTAATAGAGATAGTTATGGGTGCTAGATTATAATCTTACAAGAATATGTTTAATGATAATCCAAAGCCAAGGGGGGGGTGATTATTAATGATCTAAGAAATATGGGTGACCAATTAAAACCTTGGTTCTAAGATGAAGTCTAGTATTCAAATAAAATGGGATGAGGACAATAGGATTATGATACGTGAGAAATAAAGGATTAGATAAAAAACCCTACTCAAGATACAAAATAATGATGAAAAAGTGGTGGTTATATGGGATATATATACAAAGCGGTGTGGCCTAAAAGGATGGGTACTCAAATAGATATGGATGATAGATATAGAAGACTAAGTGATGACCAAAACACAATCTAATGTATGGGGATGTGAGGGGGAATGAACACTATATGAAATGTGATATGGTATGAGGATGATAGATGAAAATATCTAAATGGATAGGGAATAGAATGATATATAAAAACTAGTTTGGGTGAAGCAAGGGTGTTATTATGTGGTAGGAGGGTTGGATAGTAGATATATAAAATGTGGTTATGTGGATGGAGTAGTTATGAAAGGATAAAATAATAGAAGTGCAAGAAGGAGTGGATATGGGATAATGGGATGGAGATTATACAATGGATATGAGGTGAGAGGATATTTAATCTAACCTATATGGATGTGAGAGGTGATTAATATATAAGGATATGGATGAGGATATGTACTATGTTCCATATGATATGGGTATATAAGGGGACTTATATGGATATGAGAGATGTGTATACCAACAAAATAGAGGTGGAAAAGTAAAATTGTCTAGAAGAGATGGATAATTGATTGTCAAAATAAATAAGAAAGGGTGATGAAAGGATGGATATTATATGAAAAATAAGGGGTAAATAACAGAGGGGATGGATGATGATATGAAAAGTGGGTGTATGCCCTATGTACATGCTAGATGATATAAATAGGATGAATGAGGGAGGAATGTGTTATGAAATGGATAGGAAGTGATCAAAATAATCAAAAAATAATATAGGTATAGATGGAAATGAGATAGGTAAAATGTAGTATAATGAGAGATAGATAATAGAGAGGATGAATAATGTTATGGAAAATGGATGAATATTATTGTGATAAGATGGTTAATATAAGATTATAAACAAGAAAAGGTATGAAAGAAAGAGATGGATACGAAGTGCTATGGGATGGATATAAAGGAGATGGTCCTGATAAGATGTATGTAGGATGACAAAGTGAATGTGTTATAGGTGAAGGGTATGAAAAAGTGTCATAAAAATTGGTTACAATACACAAAAAAGAGATATTAGGTGTTTATGAAATGGATACTAATAGATGAGTGTAGGATGAACGTGGTGTGACTATAGTGTAGTGTGATAGTAAAAAATTAGTCAAAGTACACAAACTACTATTATATGGGGATATGGTTGGAAAAATGAAATGGATTATGTGAAGATAGTGATAAAATAAAGATATGAAATTTGGAAGATAAATGGAAAGGGATCTCTAAGGTGGATACTATATAGGTAGTGAATATATAAGAGATGACCGAATAATGATTAAGAGAATGGGTAATATATGAAGACTAGATGTGGAGTATCAAATTGAGAGATAATAAAAGATAATGTGGCCAAAGGGATGACAAGATGATGGTATAAAAATATGAGTGTATATGTCTAGGCAAGGTGGGTGATAGATAAGACCAAGATGAGGTTATACAAAGATAATATGTACAAGAGGATAGCGACAAGGATGTACAAAGGATGATGACAAGACAAAATGTTTAATGAGATGATGACTAGTATGGATAAATGATAATTACCTAAATGGATAATGATAAATTAAGACAATGATGGAATAATTAATGTCAACCAAGAGGCCTCTAAGGTATCACACAAGATATGGGTGTGTTAGACTTGGTTAGAAAATAATATGGGTCTTATCACAATACACAAACAATCATGCATAAGTACAATCCTAATTAATAAATTGTATGGGTGTGTAAATTGATGCCCATACCATCAAATAACTATACAAGTAAGCTTATAGGTCGGCGACCCATTATAGAATCAATAAAACCCTCTCAACCCTAGTTGCACTTAATGGCTACTTTAGTGTTAATACTAATGCCTACAATGGAACACTTATTACAGCTGAAGTCCCCTACTCTAAGGTATACAAAAATATCTAGCGGAGTCCCCGACATATATGATGGTACATTAGGTCCCAAGTCCATGTAGGAGGCTATCTAACTACCCTAGGTCTTGGAGCTTGATCACCCCTCACTCCACAAAACCCTTTATGGGGATTTTTGCCTAGGTCGTAACCACAACTCTCCTAATATTTATACTCCATAAAAATATGGAGTTTGGATTAGAGTGAGATGGTGAAATCTGTGACACTAACCCCTATGTACTAAGTCATATGCATGGTGATGAAATCCATGTCACGTGTTATCCTAAGGGAGGGCTTAAAAAACAAGCGAACACACAATACAATTAATTGACCATTCTAATTACCTATATGTGATTGAAACGATATGTCAAATTATTTACAAATCAATAATCACACACACACACAATCAAGTATTTACAAGAAAATAGAAAGGATAATAATATACTTAAATTAAATATTTTTCAACAATGCAATTAAATATAAGACAAAAATGCAAAATGGTACCCCTACCTAAAATCACAAAGATTATATATCTGATTAGGGTGCCAAAATATCCAAGGAACTTGCAAGAAAAGTGTTATCAATTTAAACTTTAACAATCCCACGAGTCCCTACAATACCATGAACACATAGGGTAATCTCATGACCAAAATGCATAATCCTGCAACTTGACTATCAATCCTATGAGTTGCGAGTCATGAGTTTTTAAATAGTTATCTAACTAATATGGTTAACTACAAAAATGTGACTATCGAACAATCCTACTACTCTAAATGATAAAGTCATATCTAGTTGAAAAATGCAAGTAGTGATATTGCAATAAAGAAGAATTATATATATATATATATATATATATATATATATATATATATATATATATATGTCCTAAGTAAATAAAATTCTACCAAATTAATATAATTATAGGGATTTGGTATCAAATACAATTATTTTATGATAAAATTCTATCAAGATCCTATCTACAAAGCCATGACTAAGGTCAACAAAGTTGTTATTTGTAGGGCAAACCTGCAACTAAGTTAGTCACGGTATTGCAGAATGAGGCTAAACCACTGTATGTGATGGGTCTTTAGATAATCAACCTCCTCCTATGCATTTTATAAATATTTAAAGATAGAGAACACCACTTGTCAATTAGTTTTTTTCGATATGGAGGAGGTGAAGTACTTGTATAGAGGAATGTCCAAAATTTTAACAAAAAGGGAAATTTATTCAAACTTTCAACTTATAGACCTTCAACACCTTCTTGTTAGAATTTAGGAGCACTGTAAATGAGAATTCAAAGGTGATAGGGGTATTTTTTTAATAGCTTGGATTGAAAAGACAATATCATGACTGAAAATGACAACCCCACAACTACCAGGGCAATCTTGCTTCTGTATGAGTCACAAGTTTGTTAAAAGATGGCAAAGTCATTCTTCCTTGTAACCACAACTTACATAAAAGACAAGAAGAGTAAAAGGGACAAATATATCTATTATCCAATGATATTTAAGACAAAAGTGATAGAATAACCCCTAATCACTATGTTTAATAATATTGCTATTAGGATATACAAGATCACTATTAGCAAGATAATGACGCTACTGAGCGAGTCATGGGTTTGTAAAAAATGTGTGATTAGTTGATCTCTATGATATTTTCTTCTTTTCCTTCACACAAAATCAAAAACAAAAAATAAAACACCTACAATGATAGAGAGTCAACAGAAACCAGCTATAGTCTAAACCCAACTATCTTTTTTGGCAATGTATTAGAGATACTAATATCACTACTTGTAGAGCAATCCTACAATTAAGATAGTCATGATATTGTCAAAGATGTGTAATAAACCTGTCTTCTATGGATTTTTTTCTTTTCCTACACATACAAGCAATAACAAAAGGAAACACACCTAGAGAAACAAAGAGTTATCTAGAATAGTTTTACAATCTAGGCTTTACTATGGAATACGATAATACCACTACTAGAAATGATAATATCATAAGTTACAGGGCAATCTCATGACTGAGTTAGTCATGGTGTTATAAAAAATAAAAAAATTCTACTTAAACCCTTAATCACTAGTGGCTTAACTGACGATATTGCTAATTGAGTTAATAATACCATGACTGCAATATTGTGACTAACAGGGCAATGTCATGACTCACTTGGAACATGTTAAAAATTAAAAATCTAGTGTTAAATCCACATATAGTTGGTCTTGATATTAACTTTAAAAACTTACAATAATGATATTAGACTAAATAAGGGAGGTTACTTCCCACCATGGTTGCCAAAATGTGCACCAAATTTCAAGTTCAAGAAATATTACCAAAATAGCAATAACAACTCAAAACTTGATAGCACCAATATGAATGGATATATGAGATAAATAAAATCAAATGGAACATTATTATAATCATCTTTAACTTCTCATGCCTCCATTATAGGATTTGAAATTAAATGATTGGATATCAAAAACTTGATTGTTGGATTGCTTGTGAGACCTTGACAGTGGCTTCCAATGGATGGGTGATGAGGATAATGGCCTTGAATGGATGATAAAATGTTGTTATGGATGATATAGTAAATATTGATGGCTTGATGGATAATTTATCATTAGTCTTGAGGGTGGAGATAAATCTTAGTTTTATAGGAAAAAGGGAGGGAAGATCAAATGTCCAAATTCAAATTGGGGCCTTTGAGATCTAGGGCTTGGAAATTTCCATGGAATTTTAAATATCATGGAAATCTCTAGAATTAGAAAATTCTAGAGAAGGGGCTCATTTGGGGAAGATTTATAGAATCCTCCAATTATAGAAATCTCCCCATAGAGTTTAGGGGTTTAGGAAAGGCTAGTATAAGGTGGTGGGTGGGTAGTTGGATTATTTTTGAATTTTAAATTGACTAGTGGGTTTAAGGGGTAGGTTAGTAGGTAATAGAGTCTATTATGGGTTTGATGAGGGGATTAATTGGTTTTAGGATGGGATAAAGGTTTTGTGGGATATATGAATGGAATATGGGTATGAGGCCAATGGTTAATATAACCAAGACATATGGAAATTAGACTAAACTAGTAAAAATTAATATAATTAGCAGGATGAGCATAATTTAGTGCATACAATTATATCAAAACTTGTGGCCATAAGTATTGTATACATGAAGTATACACTAGGAATGTATGAATTATTATCTCAATTCATTATCATAATTGCTTCACACTACATGGAGTATTTATAGTTTTGACTCATTTACATATTGACTTCTTTATTTTCATCAAATTCACATCTATCCTTCTTGTTCAAAAGGTATGGACACTTTTAGTGGATGAGAGGTGTATGAGGGATCTAAAGGATCTGTAGTTAGAATTAAAATTTTCAATAATACTCTTCCTCTCTATATCTTATATAGTTTGTTATTGGCTTCAATGATGATCCCCTACTTTCTCCTTTTTTATGTTAAAGAAACAACATGATAGTTATACCTAATTTCATTATATATGTACATTTATCTTGAAAAATATGTATTCATTCATCTTATTTCTACTTCAAAAATTTTTAGGAATTGATATGAAGAGATCTATGATACAAGTAGTGGAAGATATAACTTATTTTCATATATTTCTTCTAGTACATATCTTAATTCATTTTTTTCTCTTTCAAATTTACACGAGTTACATTTATACTTTGTCTTCCTTACTTTATAGTGTATTTTTTACCCTAGGATGTATCACAATAATCATAGCTCATAACGAAGATATAAAAGACAACCATGCAAATTGAATGTAAGTCTATCGACAATCACAACTCATAATAATTTTTTTTTAAGAAAGTTGTCACATAGTGTTTGAAAGTAATCAAGTCTTTTTCATAACAGGTATGTCAAATAATTTCTTATTAAAAGAATTTTTTGTGGAGGCAGCTCTCTACCCATGTTCCCAACCACTTCCAATCAGCTTTAATTTGCCTTTTTTTTAAAATGCATCTTAGCTATGATTTTTACTTGTTATTTTATGCCTTTTTTGCTAAAAGAAATAATTCATACTTTTTTCCCTAATTGCAATGTAATGCAATGATTAAAAATAACATTTAATTGGTATCATGATTCTAAACTTGCCTACTTTGCAAGTTGATTTGGAGGCCAAGGAATCCACTTAATCGATTAAAAAGTGGATCTTAGTAGTGACATGTGTCAATGTGAATGTGTCCCAATGTCAGAATTTTACTGTTAACTATCATCAAAATAATATATGACACTTTGATTTTCCATTATTTTATTTATTTTTAATTAAAGCAAAACTATCTCGACATGTACTATGCAAATTAATGTAATATTCAAAGCAGGAAATAGTGATAGAGAACTCCAATGAAAATTTACTAAAAAATTTAGAATTCTCAACCTGTCCAAAGTTTAGCTAACATCTGCTCATTGGTAGACTCTTTACTTGGCCAATGTTTCAACTAAAAGAGTAGTTAAAAATAATAATTAAAAAAAAAATCCAAGAGTTTTGGTACAAAAATGTTGGAATATATGATAGCAGTATAAAATGTAAATAATGATTAGTAACTCTATGATGGAGTAAGAAGAACCTCCTACAACTGATTACTTCCTACAACAGATTTAATCAAAATATGCAAAAATAAAATAACTCTTATGAATAACAGAAACACATAAAGCTTATATTGATCATAGGCCACTTTGAGGGGGAAACCTCCTTTGAGTAAGCTAAATATAATAAATTCGTGGATGCCTTCATTGGGCCTCAACACTTACTTATATACTAACTCTATTCTAACAACTACTACTTCCCTTGTATGTGGGATAATTCAAATATGCTCTAAGGGATGACTTACAAAGCATATGCATCCATAACAATTATTACACTAATACTGCAAAGAGAAGGGTAAGGCATGGGTTCCTAACATCCCCTCCCCCTTAGAAAAAGATTTTCCCTCAAAGCTTTAGATGTGGGAATTGTTGTTGAATCTGGAAGAGTGGTTCCCATGTTGCATCTTTTGGTTGCATGCCATGCCATTTGATTAAGACCTCTGTGATGAAGCAGGATCGAAGTTGGTGGGTGCACCTGTCCAGGATTGCTTCCAGCTCAAGAAGGATGGAGCCTTCATTATCAAGTGCTGGTAATACTATCTGCACTCAGATGTTGGATCCAAGAACTTGCTTCAAATAAGAGACATGAAAGACAAGATGAACTTGGGAGGAAGGTGGAATCTCTAACTTGTAACAAACTGACCCAATATTTTGAAGAACCTTATATGGCCCATAAAACTTTGGAGCAAGTTTTTGGCACCATTTTAGTTTCAGTGATGATTACTTGTATGGTTGTAGATGAAGAAAGACCATATCACTAGGTTGAAAGGTACACTCAGAGCGGTGTTGATCAGCCTACTGCTTCATTCAGTTTTGTGCCATGTGGAGATTATCCTGCAAGGTGCATAAAATCTAATCCCAATTTTGGAGAGTAGTGTCAACTACTTGAATTAGTGAGCTGCTAGGATTATATGGAAAAAGTGGTGGTGGTGCTTGACCATAAACTGCTTCATAGGGAGTCATTTTGGTGGAAGTGTGGTATGAGGTATTGTACCACCATTTAGCTAGGGGAAGCCACTTGGCCCATTGATGTTGTTGTTCTGAAGCAAAGCAATGAAGGAAGGTCTCCAACTATTTGTTGACTATTTCTATCTGGCCATCTATTTATGGGTGGTACCCAGAGCTCATTCTCAACTGTGTGCTTGTGTGATGAAATAGTTCTATCCAAAAATGGCTGGTTAAAGTGGCATCACGATTTGAGACAATTGAAGAAGGAATGCCATGAAGATGGAAGATCTGATCCAAGAAAACCTATGTGATTGTGGAGGCTGTGTATGGGTGGTTGAGTGCACAAAAATGACTATATTTGGAGAGGTGGTCAACTACGACTAGGATCATTGTCTCTCCCCCAGATTTAGGGAGGCCCTCAATGAAATCTATGGAAATATCTATCTAGATCCTAGTAGGAATGGGCAAAGGCTCGAGCAAACTGGGAGTCGATGTGGTTTCACCTTTGTTTCATGCCTTTCCAAAAGAAGTGTTGACATGCCCGCTCATAAGTTTTGAGAAATCCTGAGTGCCCTATTCAGGGGGAAGCATGATTTCATAGAAGACAACCTAATGTAGGTCTATACTTTGGGAAATCACCAGACGACCCTTATATCATAGAGAAGCACCATCCCATGAATAATGCGGTACTATAGAGGGGTTAGTGGCCAATTGATGAATGAGGTGGCATAAGGAGGGATCATTTGCATACCCTTGTTGGATAGATTCCAACTAGTTCAGAATGGGCATGGAGATGGAAGAGAGGGAAGGCTGGTCCTTGAAGGTTCTTGAGAGAGCATCAGCCACAACATTGTCTTTTCCCTTCTTATAGGTGATCTCATAATCATAACCCATGAGTTTGTTGACCCACTTTTGCTGAGCTGGGGATGAGGCCCACTGTTCCAAGAAATATTTCAAACTTTGATGATCAGTTTTGATGCAAAAATGATTTCCCAGTAAGTAGGGTCTCCATTTTTGTACTGCATGTAAAATTGCCATCATTTCCTTTTCATATGTAGATAAAGCTAAATTATGGCCAGAAAGGGCTTTTCTAGTGAAGGCAATTGGTCAGCCCTCTTGGAGAAGAACAACACCCAAGCCGATGCCACTGGCATCACTTTCGATGGTGAAAGTTTTGGTGAAGTCTGGTAGTGCCAAAATTGGTGTGTTACACATAGCTTGTTTGAGTTTGATGAATGCCTGATCAGTTGTTGCACCCTAGGTGAAAGCATCCTTCTTCAATAAGGAAGTCAAAGGAGCCGTGATCTTTCCATAATATTTGATGAAATTTTGATAGTATCCTATCAGGCCTAAGAAACCATGAAGGCTTTTGAGAGTGGTTGGTCGAGGCCAATTCTGCATATCACTAATTTTTTCTAGGTCCACATGAACCCCATTGGCTGAAACAATGTGCCCCAAATAGTCAATTTCCTCTTGACCAAATGAACACTTGGATTTCTTGGCACATAATTGATTGTCTGCTAATAGTTGTAATGCCCTATTAATATGTTGTAGATGCTCGACCCATGTGTGGTTGTAGATCAAAATGTCATCAAAGAAAACTAAAATAAATTGATAGAAAAAAGGCTAAAAGATTTTATTCATGAGTTCTTGAAAAGTGGAAGGGTCATTTGTAAGGCCAAATGGCATGACAAGGAACTCATAGTGACCTTCATGCGTATTGAAGGCTATCTTGGGAATGTCATCAGGATGTACTCGGATTTGATGATAGCAAGAACGTAGATCCAACTTGGAGAAGAATTTGGCCCCATGGAGCTCATCAAGAAGCTCATCGATGATAAGAATTGGGAATTTATCCTTGACAGTGAGGTGGTTAAGGGCTTGGAAGTCAATGTAATGGCACCACGACCCATATTTTTTATGGACAAGAAGCACTGGGGAGAAATATGGGCTGGTGCTAGGGCGAATAACTCTAGACTTGAGGATTTCCCAGACTAAGTTCTCAATTTTAGTATTTTGCAGATGAGGGTAACGATATGGCCAAATGTTGGGTGGGATACTTCCTGGAAGGAGAGGAATGCAGTGATCTTCAGGGCGTGAAGGGGACAAACCTACTAGTTCTAAAAAAATGGTTGCATGCTTGTCAAGTATGGCTTGTAAATTTGTAGGGTGGTTAGTAGCAGCAGGGGGCTGGAGTTGAATGGAATGTAGTTGTGCAATGCCCCCATGTGAGCCTTTCTTCAAAAGTTTTTCCATGTGATGAGAACTGATGATGCTAGTAGATCCTAGAAATAACCCTTTTAAGGTGTGATTTTGACCATTATCTATGAACTGCATCCAAAGCTCAGATAAGTCCCATAAAATAGGTCTTAATGTGCGAAGCCACTATGCCCCTAAAACCACATCACACCCTCCTAAAGGTAGGGAAAACATATCAAAGAAAAAATTATAATCACCCATTGTAATACACACATTTCAACACTTCCCTTTACATGGCAATGTGCCTCCATTAACAATCATGACTTCAAAGCTAGAACAAGGGTATACAAAGCAGTCTACCATCTTAACAATGTGAGGATCGATGAAATTGTGAGTACTGCTTGAGTCAATGAGGATTGTGAGAGGGATCTTTTTGAAGCACCCTTTGACCTTCATGGTTTGGGGAGTGGTGACACCTGCTAGTGCATGCACTAAGATCTCAGGTTGAGTCTCTTAAATCATTGGGTCCTCTTCAGTGCCAGGTTCTTCTTGAGCATCTTGAAATTTTGGAATATCGGGCTCGCTATCTTACTCTGGTGGTGACTCCACATCTAGCAAGTAAAGTTTTTGTTGGATGCACCTATGACCCCTAACCCATTTGTCATCACAATTTTAACATAATCCATTCTCTTTGTGAGCCCACATCTCTACCTCAGTCAAGCACTTGATTGGTGTGGTTATGGTTGTCTATTGATTCACTATGTTCTTTGCTGGTGAAAAGGTGGGAGGTTGACGTTGTGTAGAGAGTTTATCTTTTGCTAACTTAGCCAGACCAAAAGTGTCCATCATATTTTTAGGTTGAAAAATTTTTAATTTCGAGCAGAGCGACTCTCTGAGGCCACTAACAAAGCAGCTTTTGAAGAAATCATCTGACAACCCTTCAGTGTGATTAGTAAGTTTTTCAAATTTAATCTGATATTCACGAATAGTACCTATTTTATGGAGTTTGGTGAGATCTCCTGTGAAATCCTAAAGGATTTTTTAAAATTCTCTCTGGCCACCAAAGCTATCTGATTGAGTACCACTCTCTAGAAATTTTTGTCCACGGGTTTACCCCTTAACGACAGCTTTTGGTTTACCTCATGGGTGGGAACTAGTCAATCAGGATGGGGCTGTTGCCCTTTTCGCTGGCAGGTCCTCTCAATGGCCTAGCTACTTCAGGGTTCCTATGGTACTCCTCAAAATGAGTTTTAGGGATTATTCCCAAACACTTCCCATAGTTAAGTGAATGGGTATTTACCCAATCTGAAATGATGGAACTTGCAATGAAAAAAAATCTTCCCAGAAATGGCACAGCTCCTAGAAAGCCCTGCTTTGAAAAATATTGCTCCAAATCTACCCACAAAGCTAAGAAAGCACTCTAATACCAGATGAGAAGAACCTCCTATAGCAAATTAATTCTTACAATATATTTAATCAAAATATGTGAAAATAAATTAACTCTTACGAATAACAAAAACACAGAAAGCTTATATTGATCGCAGGCCACTTCGAGGGGGCAACCTCCTTTGAGCAATCTCAATACAATAAATTCATGGATGCCTTCATTGGGTCTCAACACTTACTTATATACTAACTCTATTCTAATAACTACTACTTCCCTTGTATGTGGGATAATTCAAATATGCTCTAAGGGATGACTTACAAAGCATATGCGTCCATAGCAATTATTACACTAATACTGCAAAGAGAAGGGTAAGGCACGGGTTCCTAACATGGATGAAAGGTAGAATTATAAAATTTGAGGCTTCTAAGGTTGAGCCTTTTTTGGAGTGTTCTCGTATCTAATTATTTACATTTTATGTTATTGTTGTTTTAAGTTTCTTTCATTTCTTGCCATCATGTCTTGTTCGATTCTTTTAGTGATATGAGTCAATTTTTTACTGATATGGAAAGTGGATTGTTAATTTCTACTGACCACCTTATTATTGAATTCATCTTATATATTGGTATTTTTTATTAATATAACTAATGTGTTCTAATGGTGATTATCTGTCTTTGAATAAACTGTATCTTAGATGATAGTTTGTTTCTCTTTCTCTTTTGAAGAGAAAATTGTCTAGAATATTTTAACCATTTTTGATGTTTTATAATGTGAAAGTTGTAGACACTTAAAAATGGTCTCAAGGATTTATTACTTGTTAAATTGTATAATTATAGTATGTTTGTCACTTATTGGTTTAAATTAGATGTTATTAATATCCTTTGTCGATTACTGATGGTACCATTTCCACCTCCCCTTTTCTCTATCCTCTAATTTATCCTTAATTGGACCTCTTTATCTAGAACATATGATCTGTAAACTAGGTAGATATTCTACTCTAAGTTTTATCAAAATAGATCCTTTCAAGACAAGATGTTTCTCTCAAGCTCTATGCCATAGAAAAACATCCAAAATGTTGTTTTAAGATGTATTTCATCTCTTATTATTACTATCTACAACATACAAAAGAATATGTAACTCTTTACATGCAATCTCCACATGCTACATTCATTACATATATTTATTTACACTCTAAACATGTTACTATAGACATGATTATAATTGAAATGTTTCATAGAGTTGCAATACCAAGGCAAATTTCTTTAAGATTTAGGTAACAAATACTATGTTTGTTAAAGATGAATTTTTATCTCTCTTAAATGTTTGGTGCATTAGCCTAGTTACAAGGAATGTAAATATGCAAGTAAAGGAAACAATCACATCAACAACAAAGAGAGATAACACAAGACATACTCTAGAGAAACTCAATATTAGTCTACAATATTTTTGTCTTCTTTAACTTACAAATAAAACTAACTTCATGACTCCCATACTCATAATGATGTCTGCAATGTTTGATAGAAGACTTTCCCCTCAAATAAGAAAAACTATTGAACTCAATGATCTTCGTTGTGTAGTCTTCACCATATTACCTATAACTGAGCAATAATTAAAAATAAGAAGAAAGACTTAAACTCACAAATAAGCAATACAAATCCAAATTCCATCAATCTCACTATGCTTGCTGATTTTTTGTGATCTTTTCTCCTATGTACTGCCTTGTCAAGGCTTGTATTTATACTCTCCCAACCTTAAAACCAGTAAAGAAGCTCAATTAAACCTATAAAGAGAAGGATAAATGTTTTTTTTCCTAGCTTCAGAGAGCTACAATTGGGTCCTAAGATATACAGGTGGTACCTGAGTCTAGCACCAGAGTCTTATAGATGGCTCTCGAGTATAGGTTATAAAAATTCCTCTAACTTCTGAAGGTCATAACTTTAGCATACAAACTTGAAATGACACATCAATTTTTATAACTTGCCTAATTTTTTGAGAGTAATTCAAATATGTAATCAAAGGGTAATTTTGATGCTAAATATAGGTTATTTTATCTTGTATAATAGAAACTAGCACTTTTCTAAGACTCGACATGTTACAAATTAATCATGGTTGATAGTCGATTATCTTATCGATTGAATTGGATGATATACATGATAAATTTTATAATCACATGCACAAAATTTGAAGGATTTTGGTTCCCAAAAAATCTATAAAAATATGATGAATATTTACCTCTTATCTTCCCAAGTGAGAAACCAATACTATCATCATCTTGAATTGTACCTTGTTTAGGTTCCAATCTAATCAACTCTTGGACAATATATTATTCAGGTTCTAATTTGATAAACTCTTGGATAATATCTTATTTATGTTCCAATATGATTATATCTTGGGTAGTACCTTGTTTAGGTTCCAATCTAATCAACTCTCAAATTTTAAGGTTTTTAGTCTTATAATTTTAGAAACTCAAGTGCTGAAGAAAATGCTTTTCCCACCTCTTCTTCTAATGCCCTTTAGATTTTATTGACATTTGTACTTTCAATCTAATTTTCCAATTCACTTGCTCTCCCCTTCTTGACACTCTTTCCTTCATCTATAGCAACATATTTGTCCCACTTCTCTTGGATAAAAGGAGCAAGGATCTACAATAGAAGGTAAAAAGACCTTCTTTGCTCCACATGTAAGGCTCAAAGCAATGCCAATTTTCAAATGAAAATGGGACATCTCCAATTAAAAACAATATTTCTTAAGATTTATAGTTTTACCTTTGGAGTCTTTCTTCACTAAAATATAATCATACCTTATTTTCAAAAGGAAACTATGCTCAAATATGTATTGAACATGTCTTGCTTTGCACTTTACAACTCTCTTAACATTTATTTCTTTTAGAAGAGTTATTTTTCCAAGCTAAATACTCAACATTTTAAAACTCTTGTGTTCTCCTTTTCACATACTTTGGATGGATGCTCCCTAAAATACTTTAGTTAAATATAATCACATTATATAACTTACCAATGTCTTAAAATAATAATAATAATAATAATAATAATAATAATAAGAATAGTTTAATTTGAACCCACCTTTCTATCAATGAATCAAGACAATCTCTCTACTAGCACTTGATATCTAGGTAATGAGAAACACCTGCCCAATGGCCACCAAAACCACCACCATAATAAAACACAAATATATCAAACATAATTTTAAAAATGTGTTAGCAAACATTTTATGACAAAAAATGATATCCTGCTCTGATACTAATATTATCTATAAACTACATGGATATTCCACTCTAAGTTTCACGAACACTGACCCTTTCAAGACATGGTGTTTCTCTCAAGTTTGATGCCATATAAAAACACACAGAATGTTGTTTTGAGATGTATTCCAGCTCTTATGACTGATATCCACAACACAAAGAGGAATATGCAACCCTTCAAATGTAATCTCCACATGTTACATTCATTACATACATTTCTCCACACTCTAAACATGATATTAATCCATACATGATACAATTGAAATACTTGCATAGAGGTGAAATACCAAGGTGAAGTAAAAATTTATGAAACAAGTACCATGCCTATTAAATATGAGTCTTGAGATCTCTCAAGTGTTTGGTGCATTAGTGTAGTTATAAGGAATGTAAATATGCAATCAAAGAAAATAAACACATTAACAACAAAGAGAGATAACATAAGACATACCATAAATAAAATCAATGTGAGAAAATGCCAACAAGAGTTAATCCATGTTTCTTCATCTCCACTATGATATTTGCAATGTTCAGTGGAAGACTTCCCCCTCAAGCAATAAAAACTACTAAACTCAACTATCTTAGTTGTGTAGTCTTCACCCTATTACCTACAACTGAGCAATGATGAGAAAAAAAAACATAGACTCAAACTCACAAATAAGCAATGTGAATCCAACTTCTATAAATTTAATTAAACTTGTTGATGTTTTTTAATCTTGTCCCCTAAGTATTGCCTTGCCAATACCTTTATTTATACTCTCCCAACCTTAGAACCTACCAAGAAGTTCAACTAAATTGCCAAAGAGAAGGAGAAAATTTTGTAACCATTTAACTTCACCTAGATCTAGAGTGCTACAACTATATCTTGATATTTATAAGTAGCTCTCGATTTTGGCACTAGATTCTTATAGCTGGTACTCAGATATAGGTTGTAAGAATTCCACTAACTTCGAAAGGCCATAAATTTTTCATATGAAATAAAAAATGACATGCCATATTTATAACCTACCTAATTATTCAAGAGGAAGTCAAATATGTACTCAAATTCCAACCACATGTTTTTTAGCTCATACTACATAAAATAACACTTTTATAAGACTCGGCATATTACAAATTACTTATGTTTGATGGTTGATTGTCTTACTGACTGAATAGGATGATATACATGACCAAATTTATGATCAACATTCATATGCTTCTAGGGCTTATCCAAAACATTTGTACACTCTGGATACTATTTTGTGTGGCCTCTTTTAGCTTAAGTACCTTTATCCCTTGTCCTCATCTTTTATCATTTTTTACCTTCTAGGGTTAGTTTAACTATGAATAAAGTCCTAATTTTAATACAAAGGCATTCTAGTTCATTTAAGAATCTAAGTGAAAATCAAGAAAATTCATTATTGACATGCATTCATTGAGTAATTATAAGCATTCTAGGGAAGAACAAACATTCATTAGAGAATTCTTATGAAGAACAAGCATTCATTAGATCATTTTAGAGAAGAGTAAGCATTTTTTGAAGCACTTCATTTCATATTAGAGATATTTCACAACCTTCAAATAATGTAATGATTGAGGTGTGTTATTTTTGATATTGCTACCATTGAAATCCTGACATATAAAAATAGTTTGACTATTCTATGGTACAATGCAAGCCCCAAACCACATTTTATTTTCCTTCAATTTTTATAGATATCACTACCTAATTAGGGAAAGAAGAATTTATATTTTGTAGGTGTTCAAAGGGAATGCACAATATTCTAAATGAGATTTTTGAAGACTAAACCTAACAAAATGCAGTCATAAAAAAAGTTTCAAACATGTATGTAATTACTTACAAATCATATGTATAATCCTAACATTGTCTATAGCATTCGTACAATGCAAAAAACATTCTCTATTTGACATAATTTTTATTAGTTAACTTTGGCTCACTTTTGGATATGTTTTTTCATAGTCAAATCCCAAAGAATATCACTGGATATCACAATATTCAAGATACATATCTAAACCTTGCATGTCACCTTATTTTATCTAGGGTTAGAATTAATTAACTAGGTTATTTACTAAATTATGCATGTTAAATTTAGCATAGTTAAATTTTTATGTATATGTGTATTTAAATATTAATGTGAATCCATGTGTTTTATGTACTCCCTTGTGATTCCTTTATTGTGAAAATTGATTTGTATAACTAAAGGCAAATATAGATCAATGATATCCTTTAAGGGTAAACCTTTACGAAAAAGTGATGAAATTTTCATTATTTTTGAGATATTGCGTAATAACCACAAATTAAACAAATGCCATGTCACTTGTTATCTAGGTTTCACATAAAGAAACATAGAAGATATCCTTATGGACAGTTGATTGTTTCAAAATCTCAAGGATTGAGATTTTAGCATGTGTATCAATAAACTCAGGAACATAAGGTTTCAAGAATGCACATTGGCAATGAGTGAGGCTAGATAGGGGTTTAATGGCACTATAATAATAATTATAAAGAGAAAATATATTTTTATCTTATGTTAAATCATTATCTTTGTTTATATCAACTTTCTAACTCCATTTGATTATTTTCTTAATTAATTTAACAATGTATAGAAGATGGAAAGCAATAACAATCATCATGTATTGTGCAAGAAAATAAGTACTAGATGTATTCATATTAAACATGATGAATCCTTTGGATTTAAAAAAATCAAAGTTTTAACAATTTATAACAATTTAGAAATTATAAATCAAAGAACCCTAGGGAAATCTAGGATTGCATAGGGAGATTCAGAGGTTTGGTTCACCAAATGTATAACCATTTTTAAAAATAAGTATTAATATGAAATAGGGTAGCCTAATAATTTAAGGAGTAAGCTACTCTAAAAGTATGTTAATTAAGTGAATATAGATTCTACTAATATTCTAATGAGATATACATATACTAAGCATATGCCCAATATAGAAAGTACAACATTAAATATTCTAATAATAACAATACGAAGGATACATTATACTTAAGTTATATTATGATTCACATGAAGATATGAGTAGTACAGGTACAAAAATGGACTATTTGAATATTTGGATCATGTTGTTAGATTATAAATATTTTCTTTCTATCAACTTATACACTTGCATTTCCCCATGGACACTAACATTGAGGCATTACCCTAATTTCAATGCTTATCCCCAAATAATAGTACATACTCTTTTCTATAAATTCCACCCATGCCTATTAAATATCGTTGTCACCTTGTAGATATTCTATTTGGTTGTGTGCATAGGTTTCAGATATCAGTGTTTTTATCAAAAACCTAGATCCTCTAAATAAGGCATGCCACCTTACAAAATGGGGGTTAGTGGACTTCAAATACCCCTTTACCAGTGAGTGTTGCCTACATAGCCATATACTCTAAAGAGGACCTCAGACTAATCTAGTTTTCCTCATTATGTGGGGTTGTGTGTGAAAAAATATGTAATATGTTATATGTGAGTGTATGTAGTGATCTAGTTTGTAAATTGGAAAATATTGCTCATGGGTTGTTATTTGAATGCTTTGGTCTTGTAATAAGACTTCTCCTATGACTAATTTAGAAATAGGAAAGAATTAGGTATAATAACTTAGTTGTGTGATTGATTTTTAGTAGTGTAGTATAAGCTTGAGAGGTGTTTCATAGATGAATAATGAATGGGGTTAAAATTGTATTTATACCACCTATTTTGAAATATTTCACATGGAAGGGTTAATGAAAGTAAATAGGCCAACCTACACATATCAAAATATTTAAAAGTTTGAGTGTTTGTAAGGTACAAACTCATAAGTTAGAGTAGGGACACTAGAATCAACACCAGTTTCCATGTATGAATGCAAGTGTCTAGGAAGATTTAAGGTTGATGAAGTTTTATAACTGACATTGAAGGATATTTATTAGGTTTTGAGAATATTGTGGGCTATAGGTGATCTAAGTAATCAAAATATTAGGGTGAGACTATAAGATAAGGATTTAGGCACCATGAGATGGTGAACATAGGCCTTTTGGTTGTAATTTGGGTCAATAAATGAAGGGAAGAGCCATGACTGATATTTACCAAGTGTACAAGACTAGTTTCACATATAAATCCAAATTTGAGTATCCATAGACATGATTGTTGAAAATGGGACACTTCTCTACGGGGCACTGTAGTCTAAATGGGTCACTCTTATCCTACAAGCTTGAGACCTAGGGGAATAGGATTGGCATGGGGAATACTATCTAGCTGAGGTAGAATGACCATTTAGAAGGTTCTAGATGACTGGAAATGAGCAAAACGGTGTTTAAAAGGGTCGTAAAAGCATGCAAAAAGGACATATAGATGGGGTGTCATAAGCCACACTCTAACTACTAATTTGAACATTTTATATGACTACATTTCCCCCCTTTTATTCTAGTGATGCAATAAAGCTAAATACTAGGATAAAGGAAAAATAGAAAGCTTACCTGAACTTACTTGCAAGGTTAAATCCTATGAAGATATGTAATGCTGAGTGTGCATAGAGAGATCATAACGTGAAGCATAAATTTTCAAGAGAAAACAAGGAGTAGATCAATTCTTACTAGACACACTATGTCTAAAATAAGAATGTACAAAGGTTGAATAAAAGAGAGAGGAAGAGAAATGAATGAATATACCTCATTGAGTACATGAACCAATAAAAAATCTATTGTGATGTTGAATGATGTTGAGTGATGTTGGGTATGTGTTGTACTAAGAGTAATATCATGAACATAGTTGAGTGCTCAATTCCCTGAGGGTGGCTCAAGAATATAAATGTTGGCCCTTTGGCTCCATCATCACCCACTATGTAGTGAAGCTATGTGATCATTCATGTGTTAATCAATATTTGGACTATGTGTCTAATCCCTCTAAGTAGGTGGCTAAATAATACAAAGGATAGATAGTCATTTGGCTCCATCATTACCCACTAAGTGTAAAATATGAACTGATACCAGTATAAATGTCATATGAGATGGCTCATAAAGCCCATGAATGCTCTGCAATCTGAAAATGTGGCATGGATAGCCAAATGTGTACTTAGAACTAGCCCAATCTTGGCCACTCTAAAAGGTGGAGATTAGGCTTGTATGAGAGCCTCTCCAAAACTGAGAATAGATATTATATGAAAGCCACTTTGAAATGATACCAACCACCTTGATATGGAATAAGGCATGCAACTACTGAGAATACCTAGGTAATATAATGAATTAGGAAGAAAAGAAGACAATTATGATGTGCACATTGCCCCCAATCACTGGTGACCCCTATATATGGATAATCTAAGTAAAACTATATTGAAACTACCTAATCTAAACTAGATTATAGTTGATAAAACTATAATTGACCTTACCTTTGTGTCTATCTATAAAAATTCTAGGTTTTTGGTTGTTTAGATCCAAAAAGTGGACACTTTCTTGTAGGGCACTATCATCTGAATGGGGTGCTCTTTTCCTTTACTATTTTTATGATTGTTTTATGTTTGTCCCTATTTTTTGGTCTGTTATGCATGTTTTGAATTTTAATTTCTATTTTGAGTGTTCTGAAAACTAATTTTGTTCAGCAGAAGGATTTGATCTCTATGAAAAAACCCCTTTTTGTTTCCCCCTCTTTTGAGGGTAAGAATGAAGACCCTAAAATGACTTACCTTAGAATAAAGAGCCATACAAGTGTGTTATGCTATGAAATACATGATATAACAATGATAAACCAAAATATGTCTCAAGATATAGCATAGTTTGTAGTGGAGATTGTTAGATCAACATGGGTATGCCTAGATAGATGTAACAATGTAATAATATGTGCAATACATTGAAATAAAATTGGAAATATGGTTAGTTGTTAAGGAGGGATGGAGCATGATGTCCATCATGGCATCCAAGAAGGTAATATAATGCATGATATGGATCATGGCATTGCAAAAAATTGAGAAGAAAACAAGCAAACAAGCACACAAGGCAAGAAACAAGAAGCATACAAAAGAGGCCAAGGGGCCAAGTAAACAAGAGACATGGGCACATGTCACTCAAATTTGAAAGAAATCATACAATGTATGTTCAAATGCCCAAATACACATACAATTGAAAATAAGCAAGATTAGCATGAGGGACAAAATTACATACAAGAGTACAAGGAAAGGACATTGTCAAATGTCATAAGGCACACACAAGTGACAACATAGGAATTTAGAAATGCAATCACATCTAGCTACTCAAAGCAAGAAAGGAAGGCATGTAAATGCTAGAAATATTATGTAATCTAACTGATCAAATCAAGAAGTAAAATTATGCAAAACATGTAGTACAAGACTAGGCCAATGCTAAGAAATACATAAGTGTTATCTACTAGTGAGTGTCGATAGAATAATCTATATAAGCTAGTAAGTAATGTACATCAACATGATAACTAGAGTGTGTGGTGTAGGTATGACATAACCAAGATGGTGTAGTCATGTAGAGGATGCCCTCGGTGGGTAGATATGTCAATGTATGTATAGAATGTAAAAGTAGGATGCCCCCTCAATGGGTATAGTGAAGCAATCAAGGATCTGGGTGTCACTTCACACACTCAAAGAAGATCAAGTGAAGCATGGTAATGTAGATAAATTGACAAACAATATCATAGAACAATAAAATGTAAGTCTAGCATGGTAGTATAAATGTAAAGCATGGATAATGCATATAGTTGAAAAGTTTTTGGTGTTTTGAGTTATTTGAATGTTTTTGTATTTTGACATGTCATATTGTTTATGGTATTTTTAAATATTGTATTGTTTTTGGTATTTTTAAATAATATATGTACAAGTAATCATAAGGAACCTATGTACAAGAAAGTGAAAATAAATTATGTACAAGTAAGCTAAGAAATTTTGTAAATAAAGACTGAGAGGAGATGATACTAATTGATGAGTCTCATAAGAGACTCTCTATCATGGTGTCTTGTATCAAGGAGAGGGATCATGTGTGATTTTGAAACATGATAGAAGGGCTAAGACTATGAATCTAAAACCTATGTATGTTGTAAGTGAATTAAAATATCTATAGTATAAAGTGATTGTGAGGTCCCCATGTAACTATGAGAAGTGGATGCAATTGTGGGGCTCTTAGGGACCCATTTAGTAGTAGAATAAGATCTCTAAAAAACTGCTTTGTATTTAGAGTCATGAGACCTCAAATATACTACCATGGGTGTGAATGTTGTTGTTGGAAACTATTTAGAGTCCTAAAACTATCACTGATGTGGTGGTCAATCTAAGAGACGCCTCAATAAAAGTGTATGAATTATCTATTCTGATGAGGGAGGCCTCAACTATGTCTAAATATCAATTAAAGGAAGAACTGTAACTAGTAAAAGAGCTAAAATTGGTGACTATAGAGTAAAATATGGCTCTGAAGTGGGAAGTGGTAACTCATATAGAACTCTACCAACTGTAACAACCTAGTTAGCATGAATGTATTTCACACATCTATGAATAGTAGAAGGTATTGCATGAAGTTTCTAGATCCATGGTTGATCAAGCAACATGTCGAAGACTCCTACACTGGGAACAATAGTAAATGGTATGGACACATGTGCTAGAGCAACCTATAGAGGAAGTATAATCTCACCTAATGAAATTTGCATGTGTCCACTGAATCCACTAATAACTATGTTCATAGAGGTGATATCGTACTCTAAATATCGTAAATGTTGAAGTAATGTCATAGTGTACATTTTCACACTAGATCCATTATTTATGAGAACACTATGAATGGGATGGTGATCAATGTAGGATATGATAAAGAGTGCATAGTAATCCAAATCATCCTCAACTATCTCCTACTTTGATAAGGAGATTGAAGGTCTAGTTGGGACTTTGGAATTATACACACCAATCATGTTGCTCAAAGGATGCGACTCAACTGAAGGTTCCTAGTATGTAGCTAGTGAAGGGTGTGTATGATATTCATGGTGAACACTTGATGTGCCCCTGTCTCTTATTTAAAATGTTATGGGAAGGGATTTGAGAAACTTTTCAAATCCTTGTCCTATGTTTTTTTTCCTGAGGAGGCTCAAATGGAGTGCCAAGATCAACAAGGTTGCCATCTATCAAGTCTTGTATCTTATGTCACAAATTGATGCATCTATTCATTATGTGGCCTAGTGTCTTATGAAAATCATAGAATTCATTTTGATCATATCCACATAGAAGAGGATTTGTCATATCAACTTCCTAAATAGGAGGAAGAGATAGGACATTGCATTCCAATAGCTATTGTAAGACTCAAGATGTAGATATTGGTAGATTGGTAAAGGCTCACTGACAAGGTGCTAATAAAACCTATCATTGAGGGGGCTATTCATTTTAACCAAGATAGTCTTATATCTAAGAACATAATCTATGAGATGCTCATTTAACCTTTGTTTCTATTATGTAACTTGGGCATAAGAAACCTTTTCACATATTTTAATTCTAAAATGAGCTAGGAACATGTCAGCTAAAGGATTGAATACTTTGACCAACTGATTTAATAGACTATAAAACCACTATAGAGCATAATCCTTTAAACTTTGTGGAAATAGCTTTGTTAGTAACCAATCATTTGACACATAGTCCAAGCATGATTCATCAAAAAATCTCAATTGTGTCTTTGGGTCACCCTTTCCATCATATAGAGTGAGCTTGGGTTGAACAAAACCTAGTGGCAAGGGTGTAGAAGCAATATGGTGTGCCAATGGTGTATGAAGTAGAGCAAAAATGTCCAAAGCATGTGTTGTTCTAGAGGCACCTTGATCAAGATGTATCACCTTGGATTGAAGACATTGAATCTCTTTCACAAGGTAAACTACATCAAGAGGTGAAGATATACTAGCCATAACTAGTGGTGTCACATAGGAAGGTTGGGTTGCTATAGAGGTTGTTGAGACATCATTGCTCATGTAGTGTCATTTATAACTGGTTGCTCTATGGTTTAAGATGATTGAACATTGTTTGCTTTTTGTTTTTCTTCTTGTAGTATTTTAAGCATATGATCTTGCATATCAAGATTTTTAGTTAAAATGTATTGAAGTTTCCTCTTATCAGTTTCATCAAATCTAGTATATTGGGCCATTATTAAAGTAAGAAAAAAAAAGTGAAAGTGGATTGAAATTTTTGTAATAAGTTGTAATAATAAAAATGTGATGGAAGGAAAGTACTGAATAAAATAAATGTAAATTCCTAAAAAAAACAAATTGAAATATGCATAAAAAGGATATGAAGCTCACTAACATGTAAGGTGATACGTCAAAAAGCATAGGGAACTAATATATTCTTATAGGGTTTGAAAGAAATTATTTTAAAATTTACTATGGTGAATTTTAAAAAGTAAATGTGAAATTCTAATTTATATATATAAGAAAAATAAGAAGAATATTATTAAAATTAGCAAGAAATTTTCCCTAGGGTTTTTAGGGTTTTTGTGTACAAACGAAAGTCAGGTTCACCAAATGTTTTAACTTATTTTGGAATAATGGAGTTTTATTCCTATTTTAGTTAAGGGTTTGGATTAATAAATCAATATAGAATACAACAATAAATACAATGCTAATTTGTGAAACTATTTATCTTTTTCACCTTTCTAAAAATAGCAATAAATAAGAAGAAATATAACTTAGCTAGAAAATAGACTGAGACAATTGATACAGAGGTTGAAAATGGCTGTACGTAACTGGGAAGGTGTCAAAAACCTAATCTATATTTTGTTAGGTGAAAGGATAGGAGCATCAAAAATTGGATGATTTGGTGTTTGAAACTATTGTCCATTCTTGCCACTATTGTCCAAACTAATCACAAAAACCTGAAACTTTTTGGGTAGTTACATTATACTTGTGTGAGCATGCCTAAAAAAATAAAGTGTCGATTATCGACGAAACTCACTATGGAGCTAATTTTCTCTTTAAACCCTAACCCTTCATCATGCTTGATAAAATGACATTTGAGTCACTTGAGAAAGGGGGTTAGTGTGAAAGATGCACTGAACATGCAATCCACACCCTTTATGTAGGAAAGCTACCTACATACCAATACTCTGAAGAGGGATCAATCCATATGTAGTTCTCCCACCTAGTGTGCTTTGTGTAATAGTGTGATGTAGATGCAAATGCCAAATTGATATTTTTTGAGGTTGATAGGGATTGGTATGAGGATTTAGTAGGTTTGCAGCTGTATTGGGTGACTGTGTGTAAAGAATATGGAAGTTTGCCTTAGTATTTTATTTGTATTCTTAATTACTTTGTAAGTGTGGTCACCTCCTTTGTAAATGAGCTTTGTGTGGGATTTTATAGGGAATAATTGGTCATAGGTTAGATGTATTCATGCTAGGATAACCTAATTAAGGATAAGGACAAGATGAAAATGACCATTAGGGCTCAGAGTGCAAATGGATAAGACTACCAAAAATGGGACACTTCTCTATGGGGTGTTATAGTCCAAATAAGGTGTTCATATCCTACAAGCTTGGGACCTGGGGGTACATGATTAACATGGGGAATACTATCAATCTGAGGTAGAATGATCGTTTAGAATGTTTTAGATGACTATCAATGAGCAAAAAGGTCTCTATAAGGGTCATATGAGTATGCAAAAAGGACCTATGGATGGGTTGTCGTAAGCCACACTCAAACTACCAATTTGGACATTTTATATGAATATAAAAGAAAAAGCTATAGATAGGGGCATAAATATTATTCATTACCAATAAATAGCTACACATTGTATCAATTTAGAGATCAAAGAAACCTAGAATGGATACGTAGATGATTACCATTGATGTTGTATACGTTTAAGTCATATTTTTTTGTCTACATAATAAAACTATAAAATGGAATCAAACAACCAAAGACATCACTATTGAATGCAACAAAGAGGCAATAAAATGACATTTTGATCTATGATAAGAAAGAAAGGAATTTGATTTTTTCTTTAAAATATCTTTAAAAAAATAATCAATGCAAACATGCTTATGGGTTGTGACCAAGGAAACTTTTAACTAATACCCTCTTTTTTATTTTTGAGGTCTCTTAATCAAGATCAGGTATAGCAAGCCCAGATATTGTCTCTTCTAACCTCTTCATGTTCATTTATTATTAATCTATATTTTTTGGAAACAAGTACATATATAGAACTAATTTACATAATGAATATATCCAGCTTCTATCATGTTACATAAACCAAAAAAAATGGGAGAAAAGCAAACCCTCCCTTCTAGATGTTTTCTCAAAACAAATATATATAATTTTTTTCTAAAAAATATAAACCATAAATTTTATCCATATTGTATATATTTAGTTACATGACTCTTTTAAAAAACAAATCACAAAAAATCTTTCCTTTTGATATTTATTTAAACATTTCTAAATACATAAGAGTAACACATAGAAATAATTTGTTTACAATATACATTATGAATATATACATATATTTTGAACACATATTTATAAAGCACATAAATTTTTTTTTCATAATACACATTGTACACATAACCATACCATAATTTTTTTTAGCAAAAAACAAAATAAAACATAATCTTTGATGAATTTGTTCACAAACAATTCATATATACAATGAACATACTCACTCATATAATATTTAAAAAAATCATGAATGTAAGATGGATATAAAGTATGAAAAATGAAGTAAAATCATATGGTTCATTCTAAAATAATATAAAAATTACTGAGCACTACTCATATTTCTATTTTTAGACACATCTAACATAAAATTCATTACATTTTGACATACTTGGATATTGTTCATACACTTGAATCTTTTAGACACTTTCCCTCTATCTGTCTATCCATCTATTGTCTTTCCCAACTCTATTCACTAGATAATTTGTTTAGATGAATATAGTTTATACAATAACCTTTTTAAATCCTAAACAAACATTTCCATGTCTCAGATCACTGATTTACACTCCTATGATAATATTATCAACAACTAGATAGTTACAGTTACCATAGGTGTATAGCTTTACCAATAGTGTTTGAGTAAGCTTAATATCCATTTTTTGAATTGGGAAGTCTCCATTAGGTTGACCTAGTAATGTTTCATGAGTCAATCACAATGGGAAATAAATAAGAGTCAACTATAAATTCAAATCAATCCTAAATTTATACTTATCTTAGGAACTCCAAGCAAACTTGAAGAATCAAATAGCACTCTTCTGAGAGATTATCAAAAAGGCATACACATATGAAAATGCCTCATAGGAGTAGCCATAGAGCCAAGTTTAAATACCTAAATGTTGATGTTTCATGGTGCCAAGTGTGGAAAGCCAAATATCATATTGTATTTTAGATTCATCACATGTTGCACACATAAACATAATTGGGATAAATACTTGCAAGTTGAGCCTTCTTTATTGGGAATTGAGGTGTCTCAACCTTGATAAGTTAGGACACTATTCAAAATTTACTATTCAAAAATCACTATTCATGAGCTACTATTCACATTAACTATTCATAGTCACGATTCATGTGATGAGTTGGAAATCATTGTGTAGGTGATGCAGGTGATGATGTGGATTATGGGTGAGATGGCATGGCCCATGGAAGAATATACATGAGATAAAGCTGATGTGAATAGAGTGGGGCATCCCATTCCACTAAGGGATAATTTGGGTGTCTTTAGTGATTCAACTGATTTACTTTTAGTGAAATATGACAAGGATAGATATGGGGCACATTTCTTAGTTGGCCTCATGATCTTGAGTGGGGGACAAGTTAGAAAGGTGAGTACAGCACCAATTTTGAAAGAATGTGAAAGTGGGGGATGATTTGTCAAAGTAAAGAATCCATTTTTTACCTATGCACAGGACAATAAAGCATGTCGTTGTTCATTAATAGTGATCCCACTAAGGGTGGCACATTTTTGCCTTGCTCATGAAATTTATCCCTTATTCCTTTCTCCTTTGCATGGTTAAATTATGTAAGTAATAGCTCTCTCCTTTGTAGAGTATAGATGAAAAATCTTTGTAAGTTTTGTCTGCAAGTAAGTTTGCAAGAGAGTTATATAAGACACTAAAGCTCTGACCTAGTTTTCTCCTATTTGTGTACTGGTGATGCTCTTGTGAAGGTTTGATCTGCAAGTATGTTGTAATTACTATTTGATTTTAAATAATATATTGAGTTTCTTTAGAGTGTAGGATTTTTTTTCCCAAAAGGCTTTTCCCCACGTAATCCCTTGTTATGGCATGTTGTTATTTTTAGTTGTATATGTTTAATTATAATTCTATAACAAGTTAAAATTTGTTTACATATTCTCCTCTCAAGATTTAGTGTAAGGAATTGTTTCTGTGATCAAATATTCCTTTCAAGTGGTATCAAGGCCTAGCCAGTTTTTGTTTTAGTTGTAGGTTTATTGGATTTTTTGAGGTAATCTAGTTTTGAGTGGGAGCTTGTGTAAAACATATTTTGAGTTCTTTATTGTAGGAATTTTAAGATGGAAAGCACATATGGGAGAATGGAGCTTGAAAATTTTTTAGGGAGTGATTTTGAGATGTGGAAGCTAAAAATGGAAGATTTATTGATTGATCGAGATCTATGGGATACCATTGATGAAAATGTTCAAAAACCTATAGGTCCAGTTTAATCATCTAGGTATGATGTGATAGATCAAATAGATAAAGGTCTCATCAAATTTTGCATGGTTCAATATGTTTTGATTAATGTCCATGAAGTGACCAAAATGAAGAAACTAAGTGAGATCTACCACGCGAAATCTTTAGTCAGTAAAATTTTCTTGAGAAAGAAGTTATATTATTTTAGAATGGAGGAAGATGGAAAAATTGATAACCACCTAGAATCATTCAATATGTTGGTGGCTCAATTGGTATCAATTGGTGTGAAAATGGATAAGGAAGAGAGATGTGAAATTTTGCTTTGTTCTTTGCCTAACTCATATGATTCTCTTGTTATGGCTATAGGAAATAATTCTATACCCTTGAAAGTTGAGGACGTTATAGGTTCTTTAATTTCTAAATAAATGAGAATGAAATTTTCCATCAGTGCCAAAGAGGCCTTGAATGTTCGAGGAAGATATAAAAAAAGAGGCAAGAAGAACTAGAAGCATGAAAATTCTAGATCCAAGTCCAAGGGGAGATCTAAATCTCCTTGAAATTATAAGGTGAGATGCTAGAATTATGGCAAACTTGTTCACTACTGAACATATTATAAAGAAGAAAAGGAGACAAATAAGAAGCATGATTTTGATTCTGATTCTGAGAAGGAAGATAGTGATGCATTCATTGCAGCCTTGGTAACTCATGTTGATAATGATGCATGGTTAATTAATTTAGGTGCATCATTTCATATGAATTCTAATAGAAATTGGTTTTCTAAGTATGAAGAATTTGATGGATGTAAGGTGTACTTGGGTGATGATTCTTTTCTAACCATTGATGGTTATGGTAGAGTTAAAATCAAATTTCCAAATGGAAGGATTAAATGGTTTGATGGTGTGTGACATATCCCTGAGCTAGCTCATAACTTATTATCTATGAGAAAACTAATAGATGTAGGTGTGTAGCTTATATTTTTTGATTCAGGTTTTAAGATGGTTAGAGGTGTTATTGTGATAGCTAAAAGTTTCAAGATTCACACTTTGTAAAATCTTGATGCATGAATAGTTGAGTGCAATAATACTTATGTGAAGGTTAAATATGAGACTATTCCATTGGATAAACAAGTAACTACTATTTATGTAGATGGTCATGATTTTTGGGTACCTAAAGGTGCTCATTCTATGGATTTAAAATTGCGTGTAGAAAAGACTATGGTATGGCACCAAAGACTTGGCCACATTGGAGAAAAAGGTCTTAGGGCCTTGAAGAATAAAAACCTTGTTGAAGGTTTAATATATTGTAATCTTAAATTTAGTTTCTATGATCATTATGTTTATGGTAAGTAAAATCATGTTAATTTTTACTCAAGTTCTCATAAATCTTGTGGTTTATTTTATCTTATTCATTCTAATGTTTTTGGTCATGTTAATGTTCTTTCAATTTCAAAATCCACATATTATGTTTCATTTACTGATGATTACACTAGAAGTACATGGGTTTATTTTTAAAAGAGTAAATCTGAATTTTTTAGTCATTTTAAAGAATTTAAATCAATGGTTGAGTTACAAATTGGAAAGAAAATTAAGTGTTTGAGGTTTGACAATGGTAGTGAATTTTGCTCTAATGATTTTGATATATTCTATAAATATTGTGGTATAAAGAGACAAAAGATAACTCCATATTCACCTTAGCAAAATGGAGATGAAAAAAGTATGATTAGGACATTGATTCAGAAGGCTAGGAGTATACTTAATGGTGTTGGATTAGAACAAAGGTTTTGGGCTGAAGCTATAGCCATTACTTGATACATAATCAATATGTCTCCTACATCATCACTTGTTGATAAAATGCCTATAGACGCACAGTTTAGTTGTAATCCTTCATTGAGACATCTTATGTTTTTTGTTTGTGAGGCATATGGACACGTGCCAAAGTAGAAACAAATAAAGTTGGAGAAGGGTGTAAAATGCATCTTCATCGATTATAGCTATGTTGTAAAAGGATACAAGCTTTAGGATCCTATAGCACATAAGGTATTATATTTTGGAAGTGTTATTTTAGAGAAACTAATCCTTTTTATGTTATACAACAACTAGAAAAATATAAAATAAAGAAGTGATTCAACTTAATCCTATGCCTAAGATAGTTGAGTCGAGGCCACAATAGAGACATTATGTTAAGGAGAGTTCGCCAATATCTCAATGTTTTTAAGAGGAGGTAGATGAAGAACCTCCATCTCAGCTTGTTTGAAGGTCTACAAGGCATATAAAATCACTATAAAGGTATTCTCTTGATGATTTGAGATGTATATTTGTTTTGAGTACTAACATTGGTGAACCAAGATCTATAGAAGAAGCTTTGGGTATGAATGATGTAGAGTCTTGGAAGATTTCTAGGGAGGAATAAATGGTAGCTTTGAAAACAAATGATACATGGGACCTTGTACCATTCTTTAAAGACATAATCCTATTGGATGCAAATGGGTGTTCAGGAAAAATATTGGTTCAGGTGACAATGTTGAAAAGTACAAAATTTGGTTGGTTGCAAAAGGTTACTCTCAAGTTGAGGGTGTTAACTATGGTGAGATATTTTCTCTTGTTGCTAAAATGACATCCATTAAATTCTTGCTTTCTATTACAATTAATTATGATTTAGACATTGAGAAAATGGATGTGAAGACTACTTTCCTTCATGGTGATTTGGAGGATAAAATTTATATGACATAGCGAAAGCACTATGTGGTGAAAGGTAAAATAAATTTGGTTTGTAAGTTAAAGAAATCCTTGTATGGTCTCAAAAAGAGTCCTAGGATGTGGTACCAAAAATTTGATATATATGTATTGAGTTTGCGATTTGAATGATCTAAATTGAATCATTATGTTTATTATGAAATTGAAGGTGATCATTTCCTAGTTATTGCCTTATACATTGATGATATGTTTTTTGTTGGCAATGGGGAAGTTTTGATTTTAGAACTTAAATATCAACTCTTAGAAAAATTTGAGATGAAATATCTTGGTGCTTCAAGACACATTCTTGGGATGGATATTAGAAGAGATAGACAGAACAACAAGCTATGGTTTGGCTAGAATAAGTGTGTGAATTTAATATTACAAAGGTTGAACATACATGATTACATACCATTATGTGTTCCTTTTTCCGTTGGAATGAATTTATCTATTGCACAATGTCATACATCACCATTAGAGATGGAAGACATGATAATAGTGCCTTAATAGAGTGCAGTTGGAAGTTTAATAATGTATGCTATGGTCTGTACTAGACTAGACATTACCCAAATAATGGGAGTTCTTTCATGTTATATGTCTAATCTTGGTAGAGTTCATTAGGATGCAATTAAAAAAGTATTCAGATACTTTTGAGGTGCCTTAAAGTATCCTTAATTTATTATGGTAACTTAATTGGATACATACATCCTCTTGACATTTGTAGTTATGTGGATTCATATTAGGTCGGTGATGTTGATAGCAGAAGATCCACTAGTGCCTATGTGTTTATTTTATTTGGTGGTGCAATAAGTTGGATAAGTAAGCGATAGGCTATGGTCACTTTGTCCATTATAGAGGTAGAGTATATAACATCTACTCATGCTTGTAAATAATCCATTTAGACTAAGAGACAGTGTTCAGATGTTGGATTGAAATAGGGCATAATGACAGTGCATTATGACAGTCAAAGTGTTATTTGCCTAGCAAAGACCCTGACATTTCATGCCAGGACCAAACATATTGATGTAAAATATCATTTATGAGAGACATGGTCAAGGATGATAGGGTTTAGCTGATAAGGGTAGAGACTTTGATGAATGTTTTAGATTCATTGACTAAGCCCATGAACACAGAGAAGTTCATATGGTGTTTGGAGTCTATGGGCTTATTGGCCCTAGCAGTTAAGTTCATGATGTTATAGTTCTTATGATACTTGCAAGGTATTTGAAAAGTAGAAGAATGTTGGGAATTAATGTATCTCAACCTTGATAAGTTAGGACACTATTCATGATCTACTATCCACAAATCATAATTCATGAATCACTATTCATGAGCTACTATTCATAGTCATTAGTCATGTGATAAGGTGGTAGTGGTGAGTTGGAAATGAATATACAAGTGATGATGTAGGTGATGATTTGGATTGTGGATGAATTAACATGGCCCATTGAAGAATTTACATGAGATAAATCTGATGTGAATGGAGTGGGGCATCCTATTTTACTAAGGGATAAGTTAGGTGTCTTTAGTGATTCACATGATTTAGTTTTAGTGAAAAATGACAAGGATATATATGGGGTGAAATTATTAGTTGGCCTCATGATCTTTAGTGGCAGACAAGTCAAAAAGGTGAGTGGAGCACTAGTTTTGGAAGCATGTGAAATTGGAGGATGAGTTTTCAAAATGGAGGATCCACTTTTGACCTGTGCACAAGACAATGAAGCATGCCACTATTCATCAATAGTGATCCCTCTAAGGGTGGTGCATTTTTTCCTTGCTCATGAAGTTTATCCCTCATTCATTTCTCCTTTGCATTTTTAAATTATATAATTAATACATCTCTCCTTTGTAGATTATAAATGAAAAATCTTTATAAGCTTTGTATGCAAGTAAGTTTTCAAGAGAGTTTTGCAAGGCATTGAATCTCTCAACCAATTTTATCCTAGTTATATATTGGTGATTCTCTTGGGAAGGCTTGATATACAAGTATGTTGTAACTACTATTTGATTGCTAGTAATATATTAAGTTTCTTTGGAGTGTGGGGTTTTTCTATCAAAAGGGTTTTCCCCATGTAATCACTTGTTATAGTATGTTGTTATTTTTAGTTGAATGTGTTTTATTATAATTCTATAACACATTTAAATTTGTTTGCATATTCTCCTCCCAAGGTTTAGTATAATGAATTGTTTCTACAATCTCATATTCCTTTCATTATTTAGAGTATTGGAATGTAGGCAATTCTCAACCATTTAATTGGGAAAGGTTGGGGTTGTCCAACCTAAAATACTAACACATTTTTCAAAGGTCATCTTGTGGTCAAAATGGCAATTAGGGTTTGGACATAAAGAGAAGGAAAACATGGATCAAAGAATAGGACCAAAGGCGAAAAAAAAAAATGAAACATCTATATGAGCGTGCACAAGGATCTTAGGATTTATAGACCCACACAACATATAGGGACATTATCGGTAGAGCCTGGATAATACTAATTATTATAGACCCCTAACTTTAATAGTAGCATCCAAGCAAGTTTTGAGACATTATTTTATAATTTGAGTAATGATGAAACAAATACAAAACATTTTTATCCATAGGGGCATCTTTGTAGGTGATATAATATAAAAATAAACTAATTAAACTTCTACTCTCTTGATTTTCCAAATCTAAATTATCTAAGTGTAATATCTATCTATCCATCTCAGTTTAGATTTTTGTATTTTGTTGCTATATTTTAAATAATTCATTTTCCCCTAGTTTTACATGATCTTAGCACGAAAGAAAAAATTAAAACACTAGTATTTATATTAAATTGAACCTATAAAGTAGACAAATTATAAATTATAATGGTATCAATTTCATATTTATATGCCTCAAATTCCACATGCTTGTCTAAATAAACTAAAAATAAATAGAGGAAAATGGTAAAAGAAAGATTTAAAGGCTCTTACAAATTAATATAAGTAAAAACATTGTCTATTTGAAATTAAAAACCCAAATTCATGTTAATATAAAATATAACTACTATAAATATATATTTTTATCATAAATGACATGTAAACATTAAAAGTCAAAATTAATTTAAAAAACAAAAGGCTAATAGGTTGTAAAAACCCTAAGTCTTTACAAACTAATAAAATGTATAGTAAAAAGTAAATAAAATATGACCATGTATAGTAAAAAGTAAATAATATATGAACATAACCTCTAATGGTCC
>JARHVA010003927.1:1252500-1392500 GCA_037957365.1 Torreya grandis
ATACTTCTCAACATTCTATAATTTCTTAACATGATTGTATTACTTCTCAAGTTCTTTCAATTTCCAAAAAAAATTCTATTCCTTCTTATGTATCTCAAACTCCTTTAATTTATAATATTCCTCCCATGTTTGAACAATCTCTTACCCATAAAATTCTTTAATGTTCTTCGCATGTTGTTAATCCTTCTATTTTTCAAAATTATTCTATTCCAACTTATGCTACTTCTTCAGTTTCTACATCTATTCCAAATCCTAAAATGTCTACTATGATCCATATATAACATGATTATTATGCCTCTTTTTTTTTTTTTTTTTGCTTATAATGACAATTATTAACTAGGCTATTTGTAAAGAGCTTGAAGAATGACACACTTGATTAGTTTTATGATTTTCCACGTGGATATGTAAATTCATTCAAAACTCTAGTTGATAATTTATTAGTTCATTTTCAAAAAAATATTGACAATGAGGTTACATTTGTGGAACTATCTTAATTTAGATAAGAATCTAATGAGTACATTAGAGATTTATGTACTTCGGTTTAAGATGATGGTTGATAATATGAGTTACGAGCCACTTGATATTGAGATTTTAACCATTTTTTTGATATTTTGCTTCCAATTATTAAATAAAAAATTATGTTCAGTTATTATACTTATTTTAAATAGATTTTTCTTATTGTTAAAGATGTGAAATCACTATTTTAGGTGCAAATATCCTTAATTACTCTCATAAATATTTTACATTTCTAACCAAGTCAAGTTTTAAGAATAGAAACAACAACAATGCATTTAAAGCCAAAAATTGGGCTAAGAATGTGGCTAAATTCCATAGACAGACCATTCAAAAAAATTATATTACCTAAAAAAAAGAACCACAAGAAATTTTTTAGTCTTAGTGAAAGTCCACAAAGTGTATTGAAGATATTTCCTAAATGCAACACAATCACTTTGCCTATAATAATATAATTTGACCAGTTAAGATCACTGGCTATATATTTTTATAAGAATGCATTTTGTGACTAGCATAGAATTCCAAGGCATTCTATAAATAGATGCATTAACTTGAAACATATTCAAAGCTTAATAGTGTGCCCCACTTTTTGATATAAAGAGACCACATACACTTCTAATCTCCCCTTAAAATATTTTGAGTTTGGGTAATTTATATTAATGAAACATATGAATTTTAGCCTATATATACAAAGATGAAGTGCACATACATTTTTATAACATTTTAAAGAATTGTTAAGTATTTTTAAGGATTTGTTTTTTAATTTTAATTTTATTTTTATTTGTCCTCCTAGTGGCACATAGCAAAACTAGGTAATTGTTATATTATTGGAAGAATGACAATCATGATCATTGTGAACTAGGCATAATACTCATAATCATGTATGGATAATGAAATAGCATAGTACTTAGGAGAGGTAGCAAAGCTACCTTTTTTATACTAATAATGAATTTGGGCAAAGTACCTACACAATATAAGAATTCCCTTAACTTAATTGGAAAAATCTCATACCTTTATATAGAAGGAAAGAGACAATTATAGTTGAGAAAATAAAAAACCTCTAAATATAGTAATAATTCATACATGAGCTCTATATTTAGAGACATGAAAATAATTAAGTATTTATAATTTAAAAAGTGCATCTTAATAATCATAAAAATGTGTATAATTATTAAATATAATAACATCCCACCTTAAGATGAACTTTGGGAAGGGGAAGGAAGGAGAAATCACTAGAGCATCCCCTTGAGATATGCCTCCTTGAACCTAAGTAGAGATCTAATTTTATAATCCTAAGATCGATGAAGGTTAGAGAGAAAAACCATACACCATATCATGAATATTGGTTGAAAAAAAAAATTGTTTTGAGAAATTGGGTTGTGTTAACCCATTTTTGATTATTAACTTTCCTACGAAATGGATAAAATCTTGAGAATGATGTGATTTTGAGGCATGCCCTTTTACAATATGATTTGGTTCACTAATTATCTAGAATTTTGGATGTTGAGAAATAGAAGCAATGAATTCAACATGAACTCTATGAAACTATTTCATGTGAGTCACTAGAAGTACTAGAATTTTCGGTTCAACTGGTGAATAAATATCAATGTATCCCCCCTCAAGCTCATCATCTAATGTGTCTGAATGAAGTTCAATGAAGAAGGAAGAAAAAGTGGGTATGCAAGCCTTGTCATTCTTAAGCAAAGAAGATGGTGAAGATCCAAAATTGTCAAATTTATATAGCTGAAAAAAATCAAAAACATTTTTATTTGCTATGATTGAATGGTCTCTCAAATATTTGATGACTACACCATGTGAAAAAAACTCAACAATTTTTCCATTACTTGAATGTATAATCTAATAAATGGAAAAAAGGTTTTGAGAAAGTTTAGTTACATGTAATACCTTCTAAAATTTCCCTTTATTTATCTCAACATTTCTAAACTTAAAAATGAACCCATATATATACCTATTTTATTTATTTACTTTATTTTTTTGTTAATGTATAAGTTTTAAGAAAGAATCAGATTGACTTCATTGATTAAAAACATATGCAAAGGATCACTGATTTTTCATGACAAACTAGTACATTTTAATAATATTTAGATGCATAAATAGAAGTCATAATTACATAAAAAATATTTACTTATGTCAAATATTTAATGTGTAGGTTTTATGTTAGCATATCTATAATAATGTCTAGAGTGTTAAAGAAGAAATAATAGGGAGGACTTGGATTTGTTGAATTATCCCAAGAATTTTAATGGAGGGAATGAAACTACATATGCTATCGCAGATTATAAATCTTCAACCTACATCATTCTATCTAAAAAATATAATTTAATGAACATGTTTTGAGAAAATTTACCCCCCCCCCCCCAACCCCCAAATTAATAATAATTTTAGAATAAACCCAAGTCTACATGCTCTAAATTGGTAAGGGTATTAAAGGGGAAAAAATATCTTAGAATCTAACAATAATGCATATTTTGATTACCATATATGCACAAAACACTCTACAGACAAATGCTTTGAGTTAAAAAATAAGATATAAGATTTAGTGGATAACCATACTATTGAAATCAACAATATTGGTACATTGATGTGTGATTTGGGCATATATCCCATTCCTGTAAATTTACATATAATTTCACAAGTGCAGATAAAGTTCGTAATCATTTGAGATAGTTCAAAGATTACTATGATTACTACAGTTACATGACTTACACATGGTCAAGCTGATTATGATAGTGATGATGGATATTGTACAACATAAGACTACTTTTCAGATTCAGACATAAATATATCTGATACATCTAATACTCCTCACCTATGGCAAGAGACATTCATACCAATTGATACAAGGCCTAAATTTTTACATTCTAGTGATGGGTGATATTAGTAAGCTAGCACAAAATATATTTTACATAACTTCTTGATTTTTTATTCCCTCTATTCTTATGTCTTGAAGCACATGTACATATGCTTTTGCATTTGATCATTCTTCTATCCCTTGGATTTATTTCACTTGGCCCTTTCCTTTTGATTTTTAAATTATAAACTAGATGACCATGACATATTTCTTACAATGATACATTCTTCATAGTAGCCTCATTATAATACACATTATTTGTGGGATACTACTTACTCACCCTTACATATTGATTATCTATACTCATTACAGCCTATATTGAGATTACATGATTGCATATATTTATGTATACATATTATATGAACATATACATTGATTCTTATGCATTGGGGGAATGCATCCTCTTATCTAAAGATATTCTAAGATAAAATATTTTATAGTGGGGGTATATTACTTATCTTCAATTCTAGCATACTACTATGTTTGATACAGTCAGTGCATAATATGCCTTCACATATGCTACAGATTATTTGGATCCCTCCCATTATTGTATTTTCAAAGCCTCACCACTTGGCATTTCTAGACTATTGAAATGTGTATTGCATTTAAAAATATTTAATTGTTTTGATATATTCATATAAAAAAATTAGGTTCTATGCATGACATGTATTTATAGTCTATGCTTTTCATTTATGTTGTTTATCACATTATGGTAGATTACATATCCTTTTTCATATGCACATGTGTTTCATGGTATACATGAACAAGTTGCATGACATACATGTTTCATATGACATGGACATTCATATGCATGACATTCATACACCCAATGAGTTACCCATGCTTAGACTGGGGGCATCTTTTGGTACATTTATTCAGGTTACATATTTATATGACCATTCCATTGGTCATATTGAGATACCTTAGATTGATTATACATGGATTTACCCTACTTATATTACTTAGAGTGCTATATGGATACTATACTTATTAGCAAGCATGCATATAAGTAAAGTAAGTCTACACTATCATTGCATGTAATCATCACACAAGGTAGCTAAACAAGAGATTATGTATCTGCGTCATCAAGATGAATATAAGGTATTTCTAAATCCTTGAAGGTGATAAGGTTAGAAATTTGGAGAGTGATAATAAAGGCTACCAAAGGTTAAGGGTCTTCAGGTTGGACCTTTACTAATTGTAATGCCTATATCATTGCATGGTGATGATAAGGTGAGGTAGACATAATTTTCATGATACAACTTGAGATAAATTCCATTAAACTTATTATGGATCATATTACCATCTACCACGTAAAAATTACATGTGTGAATTTCTAAAATGGAATGGATGATGAAGGGACCCAACCAATGGATTTAAAGCTTTCCAAGATTCTTCAAGTACTTGGAGTCATAGAGTGGGTAGGGGATCCTTTAACCAATATCTTCCCCCTTACATGTCTATCATGTTAAGACTTTTTTCAACCCTTTTCCATAGTTTAGATCCATCATTTAGTAATATGACTTTCATCCAACTATATGAGGTATTCTAGGCATGAGTCAAGTGACTTCTTGTCCTCCTATCTACTAATGAAGGATAACATTCTCATTCTAAATAAGATACAAATATTATATTATTAATTAGTAATATTCTTAAAATACTATTAATACATTAGTATAATGGGGAATAACATGATCACTTCTTGCTCTATGTTCATAATATAGTTAATATATTGTGTAGAATGGTCATGTTCCCATGAATCCACATTATTAAGCTAAAACTATAAATAAGAATATAGTATGCCCATTCTACACAATATATTAACTATATTATGAACATAGAGCAAGAAGTGATCATGTTATTCCCCATTATACTAATGTATTAATAGTATTTTAAGAATATTACTAATTAATAATATAATATTTGTATCTTATTTAGAATGAGAATGTTATCCTTCCACACAAGCAAAGTTTCATGGCTGAATTTGGTGTTGAGTACTATTTTACACAAGTTGGTGAGGTATATCTAACCTATAGCATTCCATATCAGCCTTGTTATGACCCCTACCAATTCTAGTATGATTCTTAATAGCTCAAATATGAGACTTATTAACTTGGTAATGAAAAGAGGGGAATCTGGGTCATCAAGATGAATATAAGGTATTTCTAAATCCTTGAAGGTGATAAGGTTAGAAATTTGGAGAGTGCTAATAAAGGCTGCCAAAGGTTAAGGGTCTTTAGGTTGGACCTTTACTAATTGTAATGCCTATAGATATCATGCATGGGGTCTCTCATATCATAATCCTTGAGTTTTTGAGTTTCAAATGATATCACTCTATCTTCTTGCATGAATATAGATCTTAATCCTTCTCTTGATATATCGGTATGAACTAAGAATTTTCCCATGGGATTAGGCACAACCAAAATTAGTGCACTACTGAGTCAATCCTTCAAAAAATTAAAATATTTCTCACACACATCCATATATTATCATACACAAGTTTATCTCCTCTTCAATTTTAATGGGTTTTAATTATTTAATAATTTAATCAAACTTGGTGGGATTTTGATTTTGTTTCAAATGGAGGTGAACATAAAATGTAGTGTGGAAGATTTTTCCTATCTTAAGAATATCTAGATTATAAATATTTTGTATCCCAATGCCTTAATAATATTTGGCCTTCAATCAAAAGGTTTTCAAGATTAACTAGATGATCAAATGAGCAAATAGGTTAATCCATAGGTGAAGAGGAATCCATTACCTATAATTATTTCAATTAGGTAATATGATTCAATTGCACTAAGTATTGATTCTACTTTTTTCATGGAGAATATTAAATACAAGTAAGCTCATGAAAATGAACTCTCTTTGTTCAATAATAATTGCTATTTGTAATCATCTATTTGGTTCAATATTGCATGCATTATTCATGTTATTACACTTTTCATAGCAAAGGGTAATCTAATAAGTTCAAGGTTTGAAACCCAAACAACACTACTTGTGCAGCATCCCTTTTATTTTTTATTTTAAGCTTGAGGAATGGGAATGAGCAAGGGATTCACAAACGACCATTGATAATTAATAATATGTGTGTTAATAATATGCCTTCATGTGCCTTTAGTTTTCACTTTTACATTATGTGATCTTTGAGTGTGTATTATATTGTATGCAACTATTGCCTTTTGTGAAATTTATTATTCATTGTATGTGGTTATTGTCTTATGTGACATTGTTTGTTCATTGAGTATACTATGTGTGCATCTCCTCCTTATGTGAAATTATGTGTTCACTAAGTGTACTATGTGTTATTATATACACTTATATTATTTATGTCATGGTCATGACATTATGTGCTTTTGTGTGGATAAATATAATATTATCTGCAAACCTTGTAGTATTGTGATCCATATCACAGATAATTATACTTATATGCGGTGCCATGATCTATATCACACATCTTCCTATGCAGTTTATTACCTAATACATGTATATGTGATGATTAATAATACATGCTTAATCAATATACTTATCTTGACATGACACTTGTATGCCATAGGATGCATATTTCATATATGCTTTGATAATATAAACATATTGTATTGATAAATTCTCCTCATGATAACACATACGTTATATTTTTATATATTTCTATGTAACATGATGCTTATAACTCTTTTATTTTGAGATGAGTAATTCATAGGCTACATTCCTTACCTCAAAATGGGGCCATATTAATTGTCTTGTCATAGATATTCAAGCCTATATACATAAATAATTTAAAATATTGGGATATAATATAGGGTTCAAAGGGTTTATATTGGGCAGATTATTAGACTGGTTTTGGTTATGGGATATATATATATATAGGGACATATGTAAATATGTTATAGGTACATAAGTGAAAGTTTACCATATTTAGGGTAAAGTGACATATATATTTATGAAATTTTATATCAGGTTGGGGTAAATCGGTTAGATTATGGGCCAGTTTTCATACATGCACTTTTATATTTTCAATTTGGTACTTAATGTAACATTATAAATCTAAAATCCATCTATAATGGTTGATTTAGTCTATTTAGATTTAAATAATAACATAGTATGGGGTTACACCTTTATGTACAAGCCTAGTATGGGACTACATATTTTCCATCTTGAACCTATTATAAGTTCAAGATCGGTTAAATGAGAGTAAGATTGAGGTTATACATCATTCAAATCACTTTTCCATCTTCATAAGGGTTCATGCATTTATCTTCCCAAACCATCTTTTACATAATAATACTTACCTTGGGGCATAATTACCTCAATATCAAATGCTTTATAGGGAAACACGATTCACCTAATTACAAGGGTACTCCTTCCTTTGTCTTCAAATTTCAAGATTTTCATTGATCTTATTTAATATATATTTCATATCATATATAAATATTTATCATTGTATTTTTCATTGCATATTTTCATAAAGAAAGTTTGACACTTAAATCCTTTTCCCAAAGGAAAATTATGGTTACACATTAAGGTACACAATTCCTTTATCCTTTTACTTTAGCATTATCAATACTAGAATAAAAGAGGGGCATTTGTAGATACATAAAATTGGAATTAAACACTTGACAATGTTAATCTTGACCTATATTTATCATACATGACTTGTGAATACATATATGGATATTTCCCACACTTCTTTCTATCCATTCACCTCTTATGGGCCTGACCTCCTGATTTTCTATTAGTCACCTATAGGAATTAATTATATAGAGCCATGAAATCTCTTGAAACTATATAATAAATTTAAATTAGAAACTAAATTTTGTTATCAATCAAATTCCAAAATAAACATATGATTATCAAATGTTATTAGGTTGTCTAAAAGCTAAAAATTCATATTTAGTAACTAGAAAAAAATAAGCAAAAAATGCACTCGCAAATGTATATTGCACAAGGACCTATATGCCAATTATCTATAGTCCAAAAATTAATGTTCAATGAAAATTGAGATCTCTATGAAATTTTAAAGAATTGAATTTGTAATCTATCAAGTTTTAACTCCAAACATTGACTTATTTTAACAAATAAAGGTGTTATAAAATTTATTGGAACTAAAAAAACATAAGGGAAAAGTAAAAAAAACGAGGAAGATGGTTACAAAACAAAACATGAATCATGCTTTTGGAGATATATATTTTATTCATTTGGTAAATACGAAGGTTTAGCTTAAGTTATTTAGTTTGTTATTTTACTATGCCTTGATTATACTATCAATTTTATTAACGAAGAACTCAAAATCGAGTGGAAACATACTCCAAAAATTATTCACAACACTCTGATAAGTGAGATTAATTGTCATTTTAATGATTTTGATAATATTTTGAGGACTTTGAATATGGAAATTAATAAAATTCTCAATGTTTTTTAAACATTTCCTAATACATATTAGATGCAAGACGTTAAAATATTGGCTTCCCTAAACACATACACCACTTGATGGACTTGGCCATGTAATTGCATTGTTAACCCAATCACAAATCTTATTATATTATAACAAGAAAATATAGAAACAAAAAGAAGTGTTCATTGCTAACAAAGAACTATAAATTACACCCATTTACATATTAAAGACATCAAAAAAATATAATTTTGAGAAATTTCCAATGATTTTTTGTATGTCAAAGAATTCTATTTCATTAATCTTTGTATGATAGATACACATCAAACATATATAGTCCACACCATCCATTTTTTTTGAAATCATGAAACTGAAACAATATAAATGTTTTGTTTTGTGTTTTCTTGAAATATATATGAACACATTTTTTTGAGGCACACAAATGTTATGTATGTTACACACAATGAATATATTCAGGTACTTTTTGTTTTTAACAAATAATATAAACTACATCAAAACACAAATTATCTTTTGTAGCTATTCTAAAAACATAAATCCATGTGTATTTTATGTTATACATATCATTTGGTTCATTTAAACCCCCGCCCCCCCCCGCCCCCAAACCCCCCCCCCCTCCCCCCCCCCGCCCCACACACACATAATCAATATATCTTACGTATATTATTTTTTAATAAAGGGTAAATGCTTTTGATAGGAGCTATAAAACAAGAAAATAATTTTGACTAGGGATATGAACCAAAAATATAAATATATATTCAAAGTAAGCACTGAGAAGGACATAAACTAACGAGGCAAATGAATCCCAAAAAATAAGAACTTTTCCAACTATTAGTAGAAATAAAAAACCATACCACTACCAAACAACATAAAAATATAAGATTGTATTATACAGTTCTAGTGTTTGATTTTACTTATAAAAAGGACCTTTTCATCTTCTGAATATGTAAGATTAGTAAATACATTTTTAAAATTCAAGCTCCTAAGATAATACTTTGGAGTTTCACCATTTTCTGGAAGTTCTTCTACTAAACTTTTACATCCTCCAAGATGCTCATGATATGTTGTGATTAATTTGTGTTGAGAATTAACCGCTTCCTTATTTGGATGACTCCTAAGCTGACAATTTATAGTAGGAAGGGTCTTCAAACAATCCACCTAGTCATCAGGAGATGATTTATCCTTAAAATACAACATTCTAAATATTTATTTTCTATTCTATTGAACTCTTGCATCACCTTGTGGAAACTAGTGTCTACTTTATTGTCTTGATTTTAATGCTTTTATCTGGATCAAAATACAAACTATTTCTATAAATTCCACTTGCACTTGTAAGATGTCATTATCACCTTGCAAACTATTTGGATAGAATGTGCACATATGTTTTGGATATTAGTGGTCTGATCAAAACCTTAGATCCTTCAATTAGGGCATTCCACCTTGAAAAATGGGGGTTAGTAGTGTAGACACCTAAAATCAGACTCTTCGTGTCAATTTTAATCTATCTTATATTCATAGTTCATCCCCCAAATTGATTAATATTATCATGACCAACCATATCAAATATCATAAAATCACATCACATCACATTAGTTAATTAACATATTTAATTAACTAATTTCATCGATAATAGGAAAATCCATGGAATGCACATTTCCTATTTTCTATAAATTAAATAAATCCTCAAGTCAACACATCACCTCCAAAGCATGACATCACAAGGCATTGGCAAGGGGGGGCACCAAACAAATTCTAATCAAACCCATACCTCTTCCAAATACCAAAGCAAGTCAATCCCATACTTAGACCATGCATCATAAATGCTTATCCTTAAATTTCCTTTTATCTTAATATGGGGTCACTTTCATAGATTATGTATCATTTAAATTGATTTTGATTTATAATAACAAGACTAATCTTTGGTCTTGATGTTACATTTAGCATGCCTAGTGGGGCCATGAACCCCACAACCAACTTTGGAGCCATCTTAGCCTATTTTACATGCTATTTTGAGAAAAATTTCATCAAAAACTTGTCAAAATCCATTGAAATTTAATTTTCAAGGACTTCAATGGAATCAACCTATGTTTTGGTAGACTTGCACATGGATTCAACAAAAACACTTTGTATTTTAATGACATCACTAGTTTTTTCTATGTTTTCAAGACTTTAACATCATCAATTAGTAAATTTATAGAATATATATGCTTTTCAGTGACATCTTTAATTTTTATGTGTTTTTAAGACTTTAGCAACATCACTCAGTAGATTGGCAGCTTCACCTTACATAGTGGCAGATTCACACTAAGTAATTTTTTTACTACCTACCCTTTTGGAAGCCATAAATTTTGACTCAGGTGTCCATTTTACCTCTAGTTTTTTCCAAAATGAAGGTATTAAAAAGATGCATGTGATAATGACATAATATTAGGTTTTTAAAATTCCACTATTTTAGATCACCATGTATTTTGTTGAGATCACCATTTTCTTTGATTTGTGTCTGTCGATAAATGTTTGATGGGATTGAATTTTAGTTACACAAGATTGCCTTGTATTTTGGTATAGATATAAGATCACATTTTTTCTTATTATTTATGTGTTTGTATTATTTTAGTAGGATTGCCTTATTTTTCATTAGGATTACCCTATGTTTCAGTGGGTTCATTGACTGTTTTTATATTTTATAGGTTTTGGTGAATTTAATATGTGTTTCATCAAAAATGCCATGTTATTAATGGAATCACTATTTTTATATTTTCTACAAGTTAGGGTGAATCTTTATTTTTGGAAAACTACTGACCCCTTATTGTAGGTTCACCAGTGTAAAATCAAATCAAACAAACATACATATTTTGTTTAAGGCTTAACATTAACATACATTTCAATTTGGTGCACTAAAAATAACTTTACTTACTTGAGTTTGTGTGTGTTTTTGTTATCCCTCATATAAACAAAGCTATGTATGCTCTCATCTTGTGCTTATTAGGCAACCCTAAGGATAAAAAATAGTGGAGTTATTTTTATTTTTAGCTATGTGACTTATAACTCATACCCAAGTGTAAGTATTTAGAATTTGACAAATAGGACTTCATCTCCCAATGTTAGGACCAATCTTGTGTACTAGATGGTATAAAAATTGAGGAAGGAGCTATCATTATTGGTCGAGTGATGTCAACATGCACTGTGAAGTGAAGGGATTTCATGATCCAATACTTAGATCCCAAACAACACCCCTCAAGTTTTAATTTTTTGATGACACTCCACTAAAATCCTATAAATGGAGTGTGCATCAAGGGGATAAAACCTCTTGTGTATCCAATTAATCAACCTCTTCCACATATTTGGGCCTCATGTATGGAAAGGTGTATCGAGGATGCCCATAGTTGAGCCTGTTTAGCCTAGTTTAAGATCTATTGACCACAAATAATTTGTAGTGCAAGGTAAACCAGTCTCCCCCAAGTTACTTATGATATACCATTTAAAGTGAGGGTTAAAATATTAACCTATTATCAATTCTTGTAAGGTAGATACATGGACTAAAAATTGGTTGCATAACCATCACTAATAGCATAGGCTTCTGTTTCTCATGTGTTCTTGATTGATACTTGTGCACAACTAGTTTAAAACCAAATCAAGTCAAACATCTAATGTCAACTTTTAACTAGTCAAATCAAAGTCAAAAATACAAATCAAAATTCAAATCAAGTCTCACATAAAAAATTCAAACATCCACAGTCAAATGTCCAACTTAGAACCATTCAAATCAAAGTCAAATCAAACCAAACCAAATAAATTCAAATGTCCAACTTAGACTAATTAAAGTCAAATTCAAATCAAAGTCAAACATATAATTGGACTAAGTCAAATCAAGTTTAAAAAGTTCAAAAATCAAATCCAAACATCAAAATTCAACCATCCAAAAGTCAAATCCCAAGTCAAAATTAAAAATTTACAAGTCAAACATTCAAAGTCAAACCACTTCCAAACTCAAACATCAAAGTCAAAATCAAATTTAAAATTCAAAAAAAGTCCAAGTCAACATTCCAAAATCAAATCAAGTCAAATGTGAAAACCAATTCAAAAATTCAAACATCTATGATCAGATCAATCCAATCTAAAGTCAAAATCAAATCTTATCTTCATATTTTCATTTCATCTCCCACAACCTATTGATTGGGACTAACAAAAAGTCAGCATCCATCCTTTCTCCAATCCAAAATAAAAAAAATCATCTGATATCCTATTCAAACAAAATCAAACCTAAATCAAAATTCATTGTAATTAACAAATCTTAATCAATCCAATTCCAAATCTAAGTCCACTATGGATGTAATGGAATCTCACATAAGATATACCAATCCCCCATCCACTAGAAACCATCCAAATCCTATTATCCCCCATAATTCTAATCCAGTTATAGCATCACCATCCCAATGTCAAAATGTGATCAACCAATTCCAATAAATTATCCAACAATTATCCCACCTAGCATCCCTCCTTGATCCATCATCATCCACTAATCCAAAACCTAATAGTTCAGAATCTAAACATCATACATCTATTACCCTAAAGGCCCTTAATCCACTGTAAATTAACCATGTCCTACAATCACCCCTCCAAAGATCATTTCTATACAAGAAGCAGGTACATCCAAGTTTGAGAATCAACCATTAGGGATATGCCAAGATCCATTTTTAGTGCACAATCAAACTCTTCCACTTCCAAGTAAAGGTCAATATAATCTCTCTATCTTTGACCACCTAATATTTGATGAACTAATTTTTGTCGAATCATCCATCTTTGAAAAATATGAAACCATATTTAGGTCACCAATATTTGATGAAGGACCCATATTTGATGAGACAATCTTCAATGAACCATCACTCTACCAATCACCCATCCTTAGTCTACTTGCCCTTGACCAACCTATCTTTGAATGAACACCCATATTTAAAAAACCACCAATCCTTGATGACCCTATTTTGATGACACCATCCTTGGCAATCACCTCATCTCCCATCACATATTAAACCATCCAACACCCAACACCACATGCCTATAGTGATAATGGTATTTTTATACAACAAACATCAAAATTAATTCCATGTGGATAGGCCCATATTAAACAAGTCAACATCATATCAGTTTAAAAAAACATCATTTATCCGATCGGCCTTCTAACAGAAGAAGAAACCAAAAACAATCAATCAATCATGATTACACAGAGATAACCCAATGACTTATTTTCAAAGTGAGAAATATCTTATAGTAATAAGAATCCTCAAAAGCATGAACTATAAAAGGAAAGTCCTTGGCCTTGATGAACATGTAATTATTGAACCCATACATATGCATGCACATAAAGGATCTCATGACATCATCTAAAAATCATCTACAAATCCACATAAATATGTTCATGACAGTTCCATGATTTCTGAGGAAGACTCATCCAACATTAAAATAAACTCTATTCATATTCACTATGAAGACCATGTTACCACCCATCCTCTTATAAATGCCATCCATATGTTCCACCATATTAAAATTTAATCTTCCATGCCTATCTATTGGGATTGATAATATCACATAACATTATCCTTATTCCACAATAATCAAACATTTGTAGAATTAATGACTAGCATCCAACAAGGAGAACATAAAGAAACCACTATATCTTGGGGAACATAAAGCTTTCCTCAATCAAGATGAATCTAACAATCCATAAAATTAAAATCCATAATCAATGTCCCCTAGTGAAAACCTCTTTGAGGCACTTTGAAATAATATAAATCAAAGTTTAAGTCACAACTCAAGGTACTTTAGTGAAAACCTCTTTGAGAAGCTATCAAACCCAAAATAAAATCAAAGTCCAGAAAATCAAGCAAATGAATCCCTTGATGAAATTTTTTTTAAGGTACAAAGGGATGAAGAAATTAATTTCCCTTTTGCATTAACACAACTAAAGGACAATTCTAAATCATAAGTTGTAAACACCATTGGTACAACAACAAGTCTCTTACACATCTAATTGGAAGATATTCTCATTCTCATAGAATGTGGGATTGTTTGTCTCAATCCCCCTTCACATCAAAATCATTCCATCCCTCTAAATCCTTAACATAATCAACCAACATCCTCCATCTAGCCTTCTGCATCGCCATCCTTAGTATCACCCTCTATTTTAGGTTTTATGATGGCATCCTGATCAATTCAGAATAAGTCAATCCAAAAATCACTGAAGTTCATGATAACATCATTGTAGTGCACACCTAAAGGATCCATTACTTCTATAATAAATCTTAAAAAAATCTAAAATCCAAAATCAAAAGAGAAAGAGAAAAAACTTGTCCAATGGTGAAAACCATTTCTACAACATCTTAACAAGTACCATGATGAAAACAAGTTTTTTAGTGTCATGTGTAAATAATCCATTATCTATAATTAGCTCAACACTTAGAGGTATCCCCATCCCCATCCAAATCCTTCATCCTATCCATCTCATTTAAATCATCTTTCTCATCTAAATCCTTATCCTAAAAACATCCAAATCCTCATCCTACAGTGCCCCCTTTTCCATCCTATCACACTTGTCCTTTTTGTTGATCTTTACCTTGATAAATAAGTGGAAGAAGTATTGAGACTAGTTATAAAACCATCTAGGAATAATTATATGAATGGAACTTTGATGATTAGACACTTGGCTCCTACACAACATGGCCCTTGGATATCCCTAATCCATTCCTTCTCATCCCTAATCATCCACCAGCATCTTCTAATATCATCTAACATTAGCCTTAGTCCCTTCCATCTGATATCATCTCCAAACATTGGTGCTAGAATAAGTTTTCCATTTATTAGTAGCCTTTGTATATACTTAATCTAAAAACATCAGATAATCCAAAAATTAGAAAATATAAAAATAAAAAATAAAAAAGATAGAAATCCACAAAATCTAATTTTTTTTAATCTTATCTTACATCTATTAAAAAAACTTGATGTAGTCATTCTAACTTTTTCAAGATGTGTCCTATCTGACTCCATCCCTTTGCACATATCCTTACCTGGGGCACCATCCAATTATCAGTATCATCAAATCTTGCACATAGATTTTGACTTGATATATGACAATATGCTTTATGCTAATTTTATTTTCAAGTTTTTATGTGTTTTCTTACTTTTTTGTTTGTTTGATTTTCTTGTTGTGCCTTGACTCAGTCCATATATGTGTTACAATAGGGTCATCATGGATTTTCCATATCATAGTGAATCTTATCATGCACTTATACTTGAGTCTATCCATTAACATACATCAACAATGTCATCATGATTTTTCCATATCATGGTGTGTTTTTATCATTTGTCTCTTAGATCGAGGGTCAATCCTTACACAAACTATGACCAAGTCATCATAGTGTGTTTTGTCATGGGGCATACTATCATTTGAAATATGAAAAATCAACTTGAAAATCATGTGGAGACCACACAAAAATGGTAGTATATCCCACTGTAAAATCCAAATCCAATCATCTTATCCATATTCGACTAAGTCAAGGTAAAACCATATATTTAACTTCATTATTTCTCATCATATTCATTCCTTTTTGGGATAACTACATCAACCTAAGATCCACATGGACTATGTAGGAAACACTCAGTCACATGTGGTTTTTGAAGTAATCTCAGATATTATTGTTTGTATTTCCATCTCCATTCCATTCATATTCTTCTTATTATTTCCATCTCTTTTAACTAACTATCCATATCTAACAATCATCTTTATGACCTATTTGTGTAGGAATCATTTTTACACATCCCTTCACCAATCCAATCTAATCACATCCTTATTCCATCATCATTCAATCTTTGGGGCATCCTCATGTGCCCATTTTCTTCCAGCATCTTCAGTCTTTTAAAATTAATTGTACCATCATCACATGCTTCTACATCAACCTACTAAATCATCCATGTTGTCCATAAATCATACCTCAACATGATCATATAATACTTAAATCTATGTGATTGGTTAGATCCTTTATCTATGCTTTCAAGATAATTAATTAGTCATCAACCATCTATCCAATCCAAGCTTTCATCTTCTACCTTACTTATGATAAATCAAATTTACAACTTTTCTTTGAGATAGGTCATTCCCAGTCCAAGCCTAAAATATTTTCAAAACATTTCATTCCCATATTCACCCTAGCTAGATAAAATTATAATGTATAGCTTATCTCAAGATGTATCATTCTCAAATCTATCTTATTTGGGGCAAATCAATCCATAATCATTGGAAATCAAAGCATGCAAGCATTAGCTCAAGTGGGTAAATCTCATATGTTGGTTAATCTCATCTTTTCATTATCTTCTTTCTATCCAATCATCATCACATCTTGCATGCCAATCCCTATTTATCTATCAACCACACATGATTATTTCATTGTATTCTCCTCTCCTTTTCAAAATCCCACCTGCATCCTTCATCCTTGCCTACCCTCTCGAGGGGGCATTGTTGGGGGAATATTTTCTCTTCAACTAACTGAAGGCAAAATGGTTATAGCAACCACAGTGTAATGAGATAAATCTCTCCTCTCAGCAAGGGGAGGTTCCCTATAAACTATCACAAACTAATTTAAACTAAATAATAATTCAGGGGTAAGACCATATCATCCATTTCTCTTTTTTTAGAAATGATGTTTACAAAATAAAATAACACTTTCTTGATACTAACTGAAAAACTAAGAAACCCACGAGAGCATAAAGTCTATCGTTGCTTCTTTTACTGATTTATAACTTAGAACACAGTAGAATAAGATGTAGCCTAAAGTCTTCACCTAAAACTATGACAAATTATATGATCACAAAAGATAATAGTATTTCAAAGCCTTTCCAATATCCTTTACTTTAAAACACTAAATCATAAACTAAAGATAATTGTCATAGCACAAAGTCTCCACAATCAACTTTAGAACACCTTCCAAATTATTTTCACTCACACTACTATTTAATCAAACAAATAAGATCATATTAGGAAAAGGACATAAGAATAATTTCAAATATAACACAAGTTATTTCAACACAAATTTTGAACGATCACTTGCTTTCTCATTCACTTGATAAAATTTGATTTACAATTTAAACTCAAAGTCTCAAAATGCTCTTCAATTTGGTAGAGTTTCATTTCCATAACTAAAAGATTGATAATTACAATAGAGGTATAGGGAGAGGCCTTGAGAAAATTTAAGAAAAAGCTAACTACTTCGACCTATTCAAAAATAGGAGTCCTTATTGACTTGGGACTTCCTATGTTTTTACATGTAATTACATATGAAAAAATAGCATGTAAATATATCCAATGTTATTTCAAAAGTACATCTGAAAAATGGAAAATAAACTAAGGGAAAAAATTGCTTCAATTTGTATCGCCATTTTTTCTTCATATGACCATCATACATAGTGAAAGTTGTTTGCATCCTGATACTGTATGGACTAATAGTGTTCCTAAAAATCATCTTGGCTCTAACTATGGCATCTCTTACTGTGGTGATTGATTTTGCATGACTAGTTAACTTGGTTTTTAGATTATCCAAAGTTAACTGATTGTCCAGAATATTGTCCATAGTGGCCATTGAAAATGTTTTATCTCCAAACTCTTTCTGGAACATATCTTCAAATTCCTGAATCATTTCTTCTACAAAGAGAAATTAGTTATCTTGTGATACGAGCTTGCAAGGTAGCTCCTCGAATTTATGCAAAAGACTGAGATCACTTTGTTCACTAAGTTTCTTTTTAGTTTCAAGGTCATCGATCAAGTATTTAACCACATGACTCCTATATGTCAATGCCTCTTTAGTTTCTATATAAGAATCCCTATTAGGAATGATGCCAATTGATATTAGAGTGCTTATTTTTAGTTTTCTCATCTCCACCCATTTATCATGATTATTTTTATGCTCTCAATATCTTGAGAAACAACATCCATGAGATCATTAAGTTTTGCTCTTATTTTCCTCATTTTATCTATCTTCTCAGATAGCTCTATAAGTAGGGAAATTCCTTGTGCATGCATCCTATCTAAGTACTCTTCAAGTGCTTTTCCTTTGAGATGAGTCTTTTCTACTTTCTGAATGATGGGGTCTTCTATAGAGATAGCCTCAGGAGTTACCGCTTCTGAACTGAAAGTGATTTTCCTTACCACTGTAGTCAACTATTCCACCATTACTTTGTAGTGATCTTTCATTTCTTTCTCCCTATCAAATTAATGAATCAGGATGTCCATGGCTGACTGCATATCATTATTGGCACCTTCATGAGTTATCTTGCCTAATTTAACTCTAGAGATAGAATAATCATTCATATCAAAATTTTCCATGGTTATATCCTATGGAGGTCTTGCAATCTCTAGAAATTTGTGTCCTTTGTCCCTAAGCATTTTTGAAAGAATATTTGCCTTCTTTGGGGTCTTGGCTTTCACAAGCACCAGCCTATTGAAATCAAAGTCATCTGGGGAGATGACTTGCTTCTTCTTTTTTGGTGTGTAAGACAACAACCATGGTGAAAGCATAGAAATACTCACATTAGAGTCTACTCCCATTGTTGGCATCACCGAAACTTTACTTTCACTGGTAGTGGAAACAATAGGTGGAGTGTTAGTTAAGACTGCACCTATTATATTTACTCTAGGTACTTATTCAGTATTAATTACCAAGTGATCAAAAATAGAAGCATCTCCAATACCAAAAGATGAGGAGGACAAACTAGGGATAGACCCTGAGGAATGGAGAACATCTTCAAAAGTGTTTTGAGGGTTATCAAAAATTATTTTGGAAGGAGAGGGAGATTCATAAGATGGAATATTAATAGGGGAAACAAACAAATGAGCTGCAATAGGTGTGTCAAGTAAGGGAAAAGAGACTCTTGTTTCTTATTGTATATTTTTTTGTAGGGATAAAGATTCCTCCTCTTATTGATCTATAGGCCTATCTTCAATCTCCATCTCTTCTATGACTAGTTTTTTAGTGCTCTATTTCTCAACTTCCATTCTTCTATTTCATGTTCTTTCTCCACAACTTTTGACTTCTTCATCACAAATATGATCTTAGGCTTATGTGGCTTAGAAGAAGAGGGAACATCACTTTTGTTCTTCATCATGTTCTCTGCATTTCTTCTTGTTTCCTCTTGAATCTCAGTCTCTGACCCTGTGAGGAATTTTTTCAAATCAATTCCCTTGTTTACTAGATAATTATTGGTGTGTGCCAATATAGGCTCAAATCTTTCCCTCAAAGAGGTCAACTCTTTTTGAGACCATTGGATTGGAGGGAGAGGGGTATTAACAACCTATTTAGTATTATATCTATCATCAACCAGCTCTCCATCATCCACTAGGTTCTCAAAATATCAATTAGTCTCAGATATTCAATCTACTCAAGAGATAACCTGCTGTAATCCAACTTCCTGACATCTTCTATCCTCAAATCTACCCAAACATCTTCAACCATAGGTTCATGGATTTGATTTTTCCTCTTGATTTTATCTTTCATGCCCTTATAGTCAAACTTTGGTCTTCTCTTGAATTGCTTCATGGTTACAAGTTGCATCTTAGTTTCCATGGTCATAGCCTTCACAATAGTTAATACTGAATACCTACCAATTTCAACTGGGAACCTGAAATTGGGCTTCTTGAGCTCCATTTGTTTATTATGCACAATGATCATTTGTCTACATAATTCCATTAAGACCAGTTTATCTAAGGGGAACCTTGGAAGCACATAAGGATGACCTTGGAAAAATCCAACCCTCAAGTATGAAAAAGAAAGAAACTGTAAGAACATGCATCCAAAATCATTTACCACTATCTAAGCCTCATCTGACACTCTTCTTTGTTCCAGTTGATGATCAAAAAGACATAAGAATACTACAAATAAAACATCATTTACTCTCCTAAAATGATGAACAAAACCCTTCAATGTTAATTGAGAATAGCATTGATACACAAGGATTACCCTCCTATCTCCTTCTGATGTTAGACCTGAAAAGATTCTCATAGAAGCTAAAATATACACCAGATAAGAATTCATGTAGAACTTGAAGGTAGTGGATACCTTCGTCAATTGTTCATGTAAAGCATTGCTAATTTGTTCTCAACAGAAGATAGTTTGTTTGCCTTGGATTATTACCTTGATGAAAGGATACATCCATTCTTGAAACTGTGAGGAAGAAGACAAACCTCTTATCCTGTTGAGAACAGTTATCAGATTACCAAATTCTTCTATAAAGTCACTTCTAGAAAAAATCTGTGGCCACCTTGACAAATTTGACCTTGACATCTTGAGCCATTTATTATTGATTACCTTCTTTGCCTTATTCAGATTTTTGTCATACTCTTTTTGTGCTTCAACAAAATCAAGATTTATCACTTCTATAGGAGAAGGGCACATAAACACCTTATCAATGAATTCAAGATCTAGTTTGATTATCACATTACCATTAACATCCACCACAACCCTAGTATCTTTGTTATAAATCTAAACACACTGAAGGACAAATTCTATGTTGTGGTCTGCCACCAGGAAAGAAGATACAAAATGAATGTTACTGTCAATTTTCTTCTTCATTTCAGAGTTGGGATTGCTTGACTTGGTTCTCTCCACAAACTCAACCATATCCATATGGCCAATCTCTGTATCTCTAATGTCATCGACATTGGAAGTAACTGAGGTGATTGGAAAAACACCTTGATATTTGTACTTCATCACTTTCAACTTCTTCAGAGATAACTTAGTCATTTGAATGAGCTATCACCAAAAGGATGTCGATGAAGAAAGAAGATCCATAGAAAAAATTGCAACAAAAAATCATGATCATGCAATTAAAGGAAATACTGGTAATATGGGAAAATTTCATGTCAATGATTATGACTATGAAGATATACTTGAAAGGGCTAGAATGCAAGTAGGACAAAAAATTAGAGGAAAGCGGGCTCAAAAAAATGAAATTGAAAATATCTGAGAGTTGAGAAAATTTGAGAGAATGTTTGCATGGGCAGAAAAATTTATCACTCTTGCATGTGAAGGATATTGTGTACTTGCATAGGTGACAAAATGTGATGCTATTTCATGTTTTAGGAAATATATTATATGTTGGAGTGGAAATTTTTGTTGATACTTCAAGTAATGAGGAAATTCTAAGTGTTATGCATCAGTGGCAAAATTTGTCGACAATTCATATTGTTGTGGTTTTATATTTGATGTTCAGGCAGCAAAATTCACTGCTATTGTAGGTAATGAGAGTTATAATGTTTGAATGGCAATTTTTGATGATAATGCATATGGAAGAAGTAAGGTTTTTCATGTAAGGGTGGTAGATTTCACCGCCCATACACTTCCACTTGAAAACATGTTTAAAATGCATAAGCGGCAAAAAAAAGGCCAAATTTGATTTTAACTTGGTAAGATTTGGAACATATGGGAGAGGCTAATATAGACATCATCACAATGGTTTTGGAAGATGGTTTTCAACTAGCATGTTGGGGGAAAAAATCCTTTGTCGGGTCGATGACACACATTAGTCAAAATCTAGGGTACGCATAATGGTTGGCAAATTTCACTGACAAGTCTCATTAGGGAAAAATCCATGAAAGAACAAGAGTTTAACATAAAAAGACAATAAAAATTAAAATATCAATCTACAATAGATATGGCTCAAGAAATGAAACTCTAGAAGTTAAAATGACTTACCTGGCGAGTTTGAAATCCTTAGCTTGGTGGCAAAAAATTTAGAATCTTTCTCCATTACAACGGTCAAATAGTTGTGAAAAGGGGTTTAGGAATCAGCTAGGAAAATCTGAAAAAATAAATGACAAGAGAAAACTAAGGAAATAACACATTTAAAACTTGAAAACAAGCCTTTAATGCGTTGGCATGAGTGCCCATTAATGCCACTTAAAGTTAAAGATTTTAGAGATCTTACTCAGGCAGTGAATTCGGCCAACCTGACACATGCCTTAAACATTACAATGGTGGAAACAAGTGCCCCATGAGCTTGAGAAAAAGAAAATCCATGTAAGAGCAGCACTTTATTTTGCCATTACACAAGCAAAACCAAAATTCACTAACACCCTCAAAATGATCAAAATTGGCATTTTGATCAGTTTATGACTATGACAAGTTTCATGATTTTTGAGAAATCATGGTGGGGGAATGTTTTAAACTCTCTTAGGATGTAGAAAAATTCACTTGAGATCAAGAAAATCTTTTCTTGATCAATGAACTTAGAGTATAGATTACAAAATGAACAAGTTTCGTAGGGGTTATCCACAAAATGAGCATAGCTGATTTTGGGAACAACAACTGGCTCCAACTGGGGAACTTCCATCGATCAAGCTTTGAAATGATCAAAAAGAGAATAATTTAGTCTCTAAGTTCATTCATCCATGCCATTGGGCTATGGAGTCAAGCTACCAAAAATAAAAAGACACAAAAGACAAACAAAAACACAAAAATAAAAACATAAAACTATACAAATGAACTTATCTGATACTTCAAGGATTGAAGTGTTTCAGATGGTGTCCACTATGAGGTATCAAGAATGGTGTTATATCTTGATATTCCAACAAGAATATATTTCCACCATAGATTTGATGAATGGTGAACGAACCTCTCCATAAGGAATCAAACTTTCCATGCATTCCTTTTGGTTCTCTCCTGTTGTCCCACAACAAGATTAGATATCCAATCTAAAACTCATGAATCCTTGATTTCTTATCAAAGAGTTTATTTACCTGAATTTGATGCTCAGTGATACGATCCACTACCATAGTTCACTATTCCTCAAGCTCAGTTAGGTACATGATCATTTTATCAGTAGAACTTTCAAAAGTCCTATCTTCCACTACTTTTGCCAAGTTTAGTGCTAGCAATTCCAAGGTAATTGGTATCTCCACATTCAAACCATACATAAGCTAAAATGGTGACACACCTATTTACCTTTTAGGGGTAATACTATTTGCCCATAAATCATCAAACAACTCTTTATGCCAAGTTTTTTGATTCTCATCTACCAGTTTCTTGAAAATAGTAACCAGATTCTTGTTACTTGATTCTGTCTGACCATTTCCTTACAGATAATAGTCTGAGGAGTGGGAAAGAATGATCCCATGCTTGTAAAAAAAGTTAGTAATCTCATGAGAAGAGAAACAAGTAGCATTGTCTATTACAATCTTGTTTGGAACTCTAAATCGGGAAATAATATTTTCCTTAAGGAAATTGCATACCACTTCCAAAGTAGCATGCTTAACTGGGATGGATTCCACCCACTTGGTAAAATAATCTATCATGGTGAGAACATATCCATGTGCCACACTTGATGATGGGTTCACAGTGCCAATGAATTCAATGCCCCATTGCTGAAAAGATTCTTCAATCACCACTGGCTTGAGAGGTAATGTAGCCAACTTAGGTTTTCTAATGAACTGTTGACACAACTCTTACCTACGCACTCTCCCAATTGTATGCATCTTGAAATAGTGTAGGAAAATAATATATGGATCATATAATTTTTTAAACCATCATAGGTGTAGAAAAATGTCCTCCACAGGCCAAACTATGGAAAGACTCCAGAAGTCTACTTTATTGTGCTTTATCCATGCAACGAAGAAATACCCCATCAAGGCTTCTTTTGGACAAACCATTATCCCATAGGACGTATTTATCAAAATTTAAATTAATATTCCTTTTATCCTTGTAAGATAGATGGGTAGGACACTTACCATAGGTAATAAAATGAGTGATATTTGAATACCACTCATTAGTAGTAGTGACAAAAAAAACTATTAGCATGTCCTCAACTTCTACTTCTTCATCCCCTATCTATTTTAGTACGTTATCAGTAATTAATTGGCATAAAACTTTTTCACACATAATCTTAGTAGGTTTTATATCAAGATGAAACTCTTGGATCTTAGCAATCTAATTTCCCCTTTTAGTGCCAAACTCCTGTTGAGTTAAAAATAGACTTTACTATTGTGTCAGGCACCAGAACAACAGTATGTGAATTCAGGATATAGAAATAGAAATGCTCTACCACCTTAACCATAACATAAGCATATTTATCCATGTTTGAATATTTCAATTCATGAGCTTTGAGAGGGAAACTCATAAAAGATATGGGATATTCCACACCTTCTTCGTTTTGCTAAACTAGAATGGTTGAAAGTGTATGTTTAGAAGCATAGCTGTATACTATGAACTCTTTGGTATAGTTAGGACAAATAAGGACTAGAGAATGAGTAATATCCTTCTTTATATCTTCAAATGTTGCTTTGCCTTCTACAGTCCAATGAAAAGTAGCCTTGCCTTTCATCATGTTGATGATGTGACGGGTTTTCTCTACAAATTCAGGAATAAACCTTCACAAAAAATTTGCCTTTCCAAAGAAAGAATGAAATGCAGTCTTACTAGTAGGTAGAGTAAGGATTTGAATATATATGACTCTTTCTGAGTTAATTTTAGTGCCTTCTCAAGATACAATGTGACCAAGAATTTTACCTTCTGTAACCCCAAAAACTGACTTTTTAGGATTGAGAGAAATACCATTTTACCGATAGCATTCCAACACTTGTCATAAATGGTGTGCATGATCATGATGATGTTTGGAGAAAATAGTCAAGTCATCAATATACACCATAATGAACTTCCCTATCTCATCTCTGAAATCAAGGTCCATTGCTCTCTAGAATGTGGTGCCAGTATTGATTAGATCAAAAGGCATTCTGTAATATGCAAATGTGCCCCAAGGTGTAGTGAAAGTAGTTTTATATTGATCTACTTCATTAACTTCCACTTGATTATACCCTAAAAAACCATCTAGCGTAGACAACATTTCTGATCTAATTACCATTTGTAACACTTGATCCATGATGGGTAGGGGGTAATCTTTTAGAAAAGATTGGTTGAGATTCCTAAAATCAACACAAATATGGATTTCTCCGTTCTTCTTCCTTAGAGGAACTATGTTTGTGATCCAGGTGAAATGATGAATTAGAAAAATTATTCTTGCATTCAACATCTTTTGAATCTCAAAAAGGATAGTACCTGATATTTGGGGGTTGTATTACCTTTGTTTTTGCTTGTGAAGCAATGACCCAGCTTTAAGGAGAATTTCATGTTGAATTTCCTTAGGCCTGAAGGACTTCAGATCATCATAAAAATATGTCAAAACATCAATGTAATCGTGGAGAGTAATAAATTTGAACTTTTCATCAACAATGCAACATTTCCCAATGTTGACCATTTTAGGATCTACTTTTGAACTCAAATTTACTTGATCAAATTCCATAGAGGAACTTGAATCCAGTTGTTATTGTTGCTTGATATATTTGTCATGCTTATTAAATAGATTTTTAAGGGAAACCAAACCTTTTGGAATTTTATTCCCTTTTAATTGAATAAACTCTTCATCAATTTGTGAATCTATTTCAAAAATGTATTCATGTGGTGGAGATTCACTACCTTCAAAATAGAGCTCATCAAAGCTATCCATATTTTCTAAAAAAGCAATGATTTGATTATCACTATTGAACACCTACCAATGGTCAACATTATCACGTACACTTGGTCGAAAGACCAACTCAATAGTGTACTTGTTTCCTTTGAAATATTTATGAGGAACCATAAGAGTGGCAGAGACAGCTAACAAATCTGCATGATCATTAAACTCTCTTGGCACCATAGAGATATTGAAAGCATCAAAAATTTCAATGCAATCCCATACACGACTGTGATAATGTCACAATATTTCATTTTTGGTTGGATACAAATTTCTCACTTGACAAACCACTAATTCGGCATCTCCTCGAGCATGAAGATTCTTAACACCTCTAGCATGAGCAACTTTTAATTTGAGTAACAATGACTCATATTCAGTGGTGTTGTTGGTATTGTCAAATTGCAACTTATATAAGCAAGGGAAAATATCTCCTTATGGGGATATCAAAACAATTCTAGTTCCAAAATTGGTAGAGGAACAACTGCCATCAAATTCTAAAACCCAAACCTCATTAGAATTTGATTTTTTAGAATTTCATCGATCAGAAGATTCCTCTTCATTAGTGAGGGAAGAATCTGGCATTATTTTGCCTTCACCTAAACTTTCATCTAAAAATTCTTCTGATTCTCCATCTAAATTATCTGAGCTATCACCTAATGAAATTTCATCTGATGGATTAGAAACATCTTCAGTGGATAGGAAACAATTACCCATTCCCAAGGATTTAAACAAAATTTGAGCTTCAAGATTTGCCATTCGGGTAATGATACATTTGGCCTCCTCAAAAAGAAACTTTTGCATGATGCCTTTAATAGGTATTATTGTTTCAAATAGATCCATGTTCAACTCCCCACCTACATCCTTGCAAAAATTACGTCTGATTATAATGAAATAAGAAGCTGGAACATCGGCCACTAGGACTGTCATCTTAATCCTCTTGTCTGGAAAAGCTGAAAATACAAATTGTGCATCTTTGATTTGACCCAAAAGTGGTACTTGCTTATTTTCCATGGAGAAACATCTCCCAAAAATTTTAGTTAAGGTGAGATGAAGGGAGTATGCTACCTTGGTAGGCATAACATTATTAGAGGCTCCAACATATATTATGCAATTGCTCAACTTATGACTATTTACCAATAAAGAAACATAGAAAGGTTCTATTTTTATAGAGGTAACAAGGGGAGTAGTGATAAGATTATTTTGGGTAGATTTTTTTTTCAAGGCATCATGGGTAACTTTTAGAAAATCTTGTCTCATAGGGATGCTTTTTTTTATGTATTTAGCCAACCTATCAAACTATTCAGGATTAGCTTGCAAATACTCAACTTTAGACATTTGGATCTTGGTCTTACTAGCATGATCTATTATGTCAAACAATTGGAATGAATTGGAATGAACTAGAAACAAAGGAAGGAAATCTATCATTCTAATTTTTATTTGATGTAGTACTAGTTTGAGGGATAGAAGTAGAAGCCGCAGGATTGTTAGATGTACCTACTTGCTTATTTCCAATCAGGTCCTTTGATTGGAAAGGCAATGGAGTTCCCTGTTTAGCAATTGAGATCACTGGTTGAGGTTCTTCTCTTGATTTTCCCTTATCAACTTGATAAGTTGACTAATTTTAGGACCTAGTAAAAGTAGCATATGCTCCATCATACACTTGTCCTTCTTTTTAGCTTCATCTTGGTAATTCAAAAATCCAATGGTAGAGTCGCCAGCTAATTCTTCTTCTTTTTCTGCAAAGAGATTAGCATCATTCTCTAGGTCTAACTCAGGTTGGAAAGAAAGATCACGTTTGGATTCATAATAACCAACTACTGAGTTAACCGACATTGCTTTAATGGTGAGCTTCCCCTGTGTAGGTGGAAGATGATTGGGTTGCCCTTGATTTTTAGCAATTTTGCCTTGATATGAATTATTGGGAAATGCCCTCCTTGGTATATCTCGATAAGAAGGAGGGGCATAGATACCTTGGGACATTTGTTTTTTTAGATCTAGTAATTTATTTGCTAACTTTTTCACCATATGGTTAGTGGTGCTTGTGGAAGAATTCTCAGTAGAAGAGAAACCTTTATTCCTATTAGAATCTCTTCTTATCTTACCTACAAGGATAAGATCATCTTTGACTTCGGTAGCCAAAATCTAAGCTGCAGGAAGATCTATAGGGCTAGCGTACCTTAACAAAAAACTCGCTTTGAGAAGTTGAGAATTGATAAATAAACACTTAAGATTCTCTGGTGTTGGATGAGAAATTACAGGAATCCTATTTATCAGCTTATTGAACTTATTGATGAAGTCTCACATAGGCTCATGAGGCTCCTTCTTCATTTATGTTAGCTATGCTAACAAGGCATGTGCATCTTTTACAAGTTTGAACCTAGCCTCAAACTTAGTCTTGAGAGTGTTCTAGTTGGTTATAGTCTGAGATTGAAGATTATAAAACTAATCTGTAGTAGTACCTTGTAGTGTTTCCACAAAAATCTTTACTGCTACATCTTCATGTTCAACACCTATCACACCACAAGCTATGCAAAAAGTTGCAATGTGTTCATTAGGATGAACTTTCCCATCATAATAGAACTTTGTAAAATTCTTTCTTGAACTAAAAGGTAGTTCATGCAAAGGTGGGGTTAAATTTAGAGGACCAAAAGTGTTACCCTAAGGGCCTTAGGCTATCATGATGTGCTGATTAAAAGGTGGGATAACAAATGTTTGTGGAGTATGAATAGATAAAACTTTGCTAGCACCAGAACTAGAAGCTTCACCTAGTATTAGAGAACTAGCATTGGTAGGAGGAAAACTCTTGGTTCACTGAAGGCAAGGTCATAGAGGCAAAAGATCAAAATTATCTTGTTGCATCAACTCAAATACAGGATCAATAATACCTTGAGCTCTCTTACTTTTCGTATACCATGAATTTGCCAGAATGTAGTATACTCAAAAAAGTTTTGAAATAAATGGAAAAGGACTAAAAGTGCTTCAACTCAGAGCATGAGGCTTTAAGTTGCACGTTCCTTCCTCAATAGAGTGAGTCACCAAAAAAAATTTGGGTGAATATTTTGTCTTCAACTAACTGAAGGCAAAGTGGTCATATCAGCAACAATGTAATGAGATAAATCTCTCCTCTCAACAAGGGGAGGTTCTGTATAAACTATCACAAACTAATTTAAACTAAATACTAATTCAGGGGTGAGACCATATCATCCATTTCTCTTTTTTTAGAAATAATAACTGAAAAACCAAGAAACCCATGAGAGCACAAAGTCTATCATTACTTCTTTTACTAATTTATAACTTAGAACACAGTAGAATAAAATGTAGCCCAAAGTCTTCACAAAAAACTATGACAAAATATATGATCACAAAAGATAATAATAGTTCAAAGCCTTTCCAATATCCTTTACTTTAAAACACTAAATCACAAACTAAAGATAATTGGCGTAGCACAAAGTCTCCATAATCAACTTTAAAACACCTTCCAGATTACTTTCAATCACACTACTATTTAATCAAATAGATAAGATCATATTAGAAAAAGGACATAAGAATAATTTCTAATACAACACAATTTATTTCAACATAAAGTTTGAACAATCACTTGCTTTCTCTTTCACTTGATAAAATTTGATTTACTATTTGAACTCAAAGTCTCAAAATGTTCTTCAATTTGGTAGAGTTTCATTTCCATAACTAAAAGATCAATAATTACAATAGAGGTCCCCTTTATTTATAGGGAGAGGCCTTGAAAAAATTTAAGAAAAACCTAACTACTTTGACCTATTAAAAAATAGGAGTCCTTATTGACTTAGGACTTCCTATGCTTTTACATGTAATTACATATGGAAAAAGTGCATGTAAATATGCCCAAATTTGTTTCAAAAGTCCATCTAAAAAATGAAAAATAAACTAAGGTAAAAAATTGCTTCAATTTGTATCACCATTTTTCTTCATATGACCATCATACATAGTGAAAGTTGTTTGCATCCCGATACTGTTTGGACTAACAATTTTCTTGAAAATCATCTTGGCTCTAACTATGGCATCTCTTACTGTGGTGACTGATTTTACATGACTAGTTAACTTGGTTTTTAGATTATCCAAAGTTAACTGATTATCTAGAATATTGTCCATAGTGGCCATTGAAAATGTTTTATTTTCAAACTCTTTCTGGAGCATATCTTCAAATTCCCAAATCATTTATTTTGCAGAGAGAAATTAGTTATCTTGTGATACGAGCTTACAAGGTAGCTCCTCTAATTTATGCAAAAGATTGAGATCACTTTGTTCACTAAGTTTCTTTGCATTTTCAAGGTCATTGATCAAATATTTAAGCACACGACTCCTATATGTCAATGCCTCTTTAGTTTCTGTATAAGAATCCCTATTAGAAATGATGCCAATTGATATTAGAGTGCTTATTTTCAATTTTCTCATCTCCACCCATATATCATGATTCTTTTCTATACTCTCAATATCTTGAGAAACAACATCAATGAGATCATCAAGTTCTGCTCTTATTTTCCTCATTTTATCTATCTTCTCAGATAGCTCTATAATTAAGGAAATTCCTTGTGCATGAATCCTGTTTAAGTACTCTTCAAGTAATTTTCCTTTGAGATGAGTCTTTTTCTACTTTCTGAATGGTGGGGTCTTCTATAAAAATAGCCTCAGGAGTTATCGCTTCTAAACTAAAAGTGATTTTTCTTACCACTAAAGTCAATTGTTACACCATTGCTTTGTAGTGATCTTTCATTTCTTTCTCCCTATCAAATTTATGAATCAGGATGTCCATGGCTGACTGCATATCATTCTTGGCACTTTCATGAGTTATCTTGCCTAATTCAACTCTAGAGATAGAATAATCATTCATATCAAAATTTTCTATGGTTACATCCTATGGAAGTTTTGCAATCTCTAGAAATATGTTTCCTTTGTCCCTAAGCATTTTTGAAAGAATATTTGCCTTCTTTGGGGTCTTGGCTTTCATAGGCACTAGCTTATTAAAATCAAATTCATCTGAGGAGATGACTTGTTTCTTCCTTTTTGGTGTATAAGCCAACAACCATGGTGGAAGCATAAAAATACTCATAGTAGAGTCTTCTCCCATTGTTGGCATCATCAAAACTGTACTTGCACTTGTAGTGGAAACAATAGGTGGAGTGTTAGTAAATACTGCACTTGTTATATTTACTTTAGGTACTTGTTTAGTATTCATTACCAAGTGATCAAAAATAGAAGCATCTCCAATATCAAAAGATGAGGAGGACAAACTAGGGATAGACCCTGAGGAATAGAGAACATCTTCAAAAGTGTTTTGAGGGTTGTCAAAAAATATTTTGGAAGGAGAGGGAGATTCATAAGAGGGAATATTAATAGGGGAAATAGACAAAGGAGCTGCAATAGGTGTGTCAAGCAAGGGAAAAGAGACTCATATTTCTTGTTGTATATTCTCTTGTGGGGACAAAGCTTCCTCTAATTTATCTATAGGCCTATCTTCAATCTCCATCTCTTTTGTGACTGATTTTTTAGTGCTCTATTTCTCAACTTCCATATCTTCTATTTCAAATTCTTTCTCCACAACTTTTGACTTCATCACAAATATGATCTTAGGCTTATATGGCTTAGAAGAAGAGGGAACATCACTTTCGTTCTTCATCCTGTTCTCCACCTTTCTTCTTATTTCCTCTTGAATCTCAGTCTCTGACCCTATTAGGAATTCTTTCAAAGTGATTCCCTTGTTTGCTAGCTAAGTATTGGTGTGTGCCAATATAGGCTCAAATCTTTTCCTCAAAGAGGTCAGCTCTTTTTGAGACCATTGGATTGGAGGGAGAGGGGTATTAACAGCTTGTTCAGTGTTATATCTATCATCAACCAGCTCTCTATCATCCACTAGGTTCTCAAGAATATTAGCAAGTCCCAGATATTCAATCTACTTAAGAGATAACCTGTTGTAGTCCAACTTCCTGACATCTTCTTCTGTCCTCAAATCTACCCAAATATCTTCAATAATAGGTTCATGGAATTGATTTCTCCTCTTGATTTTATCTTTCACACCCATATATTCAAACTTTGGTCTTCTCTTGAATTGCTTCATGGTTACAAGTTGAAACTCACTTTCCATGGTCCTAGCCTTCATAGCAGTGAATATTGAATACCTGCCAAATTTAACTGAGAACCTAAAACTGAGCTTCTTGCGCTCCATTTGTTTATTATGCAAGACAATCATTTGTCTGCATAATTCCATTAAGACCAGTTTGTCTGAGGGGAACCTTGGAAGCATATAAGGATGACTTTGGAAAAAGCCAACCCTCAAATATGAGAAAGAAGAAAACCACAAGAAAATGCATCCAAAATAATTTGCCACTGTCCAAGCCTCATCTGACACTCTTCTTTGTTCCACTTGAGGATCAAAAAGACATAATAATACTGCAAAGAAAGCATCATTTACTCTCCTATAATTATGAATAAAACCCTTCAATGTTAATTGAGAATAGTATTGATACATAGGGATTACCCTTATATCTCCTTCCAATGTTAGACCTGAAAAGATTCTGAGAGAAGCTGCAATATACACCAGATAAGAAGTCATGTAGAACTTGAAGGTAGTGGATACCTTCATCAATTGTTCATGCAAAGCATTGCTGATTTGTTCTCCTCAGAAGATAGTTTGTTTGCCTTGGAGTATTACCTTGATGAAAGGATACATCCATTATTGAAAATGTGAGGAAGAGGAAAAACCTCTTATCATGCTAAGAAGAGTTATTAGATCACCAACTTCTTCTATAAAGTCTCTTCTAGGAAAACTCTATGGCCACCTTGACAAATTTGACCTTGATGTCTTGAGCTATTTATTATTGATTACCTTCTTTGCCTTCTCTAGATTTTTGTCATACTCTTTTTGTGCTTTAATAAAATCAAGATTTATCACTTCTATAGTAGGACGACACATAAACACCTTATCAATGAATTCAAGATCTAGTCTGATTATCACATTACCATTAGCGTCCATCACATCCCTAGTATCTTTTTTAATAAATCGAGCACACTAAAGGACAAATTCTATGTTGCGGGTTGCCACCAGGAAAGAAGATACCAAATAAATGTTACTGTCAATTATCTTCTTCATTTCAGAACTGGGATTGCTTGACTTGGTTCTCTCCACAAACTTAGCCATGTCTACATGGCCAATCTCTATATCTCTAATGTCATCGACATTGGAAGTAAATGAGGTGATTGGAAAAACACCTTGATATTTGTACTTCATCACTTTCAAATTCTTTAAAGATAACTCAATCATTTGAATGAGCTATCCCCAGAAGGATGTTGATGAAGAAAAAAGATCTACAGAAGAAACTGCAACAAAAAGTCATGATCATGTAATTAGGGGAAATACTGGTAATCTGAAAAAATTGCATGTTGATGATTACAACTATGAAGACATGCTTAAAAGGGCTAGAGCATGAGCCAGACAAAAAATTAGTGGAAAGCAGGCTTGGAAAAATAAAATTGAAAATATCCCTAAGTTTGGAAAATTTGAGAGAATGTTTGCATGGGTGGCAAAATTTGTCGCCCTTGCATGTGAAGGATATTGTGTACTTGCATAGGTGGCAAAATTTGACACTTTTGCTTATTTTAGGAAATGTGTTATATGTTTGAGCGGCAATTTTTGCTGATACTACAGGTAATGAGGAAATTCCAAGTGTTATGCATCGGCGGTAAAATTTGCCGACAATTCATATTGGTGTGGTTTTGCATTTGATGTTCAAGCAGCAAAATTTGCCGCTATTGTAGGTAATGAGAGTTGTAATGTTTGAGCAACAATTTTTTCTGATAATACATATGGTAGAAGTAAGGTTTTTTGTGTAATGGTGGCATATTTTTCCACCCATACGCTTTCACTTGAAAACATGTTTAAAATGCATAAGCTACAAAAAAAGGCCAACTTTGCTTTTAACTTGGTAAGATTTGGAACATGTGAGAGAGGCTAATATAGAGATCATCATAATGGTTTTGGAAGATGGTTTTCAACTAGCATGCTGGGGGAAAAAAGCCTTTGTTGGGTTGATGACACACATCAGTCAAAATCTAGGGCACGCACAATGGTTGGTGGATTTTGCTGGCAAGTCTCACTAGGGAAAAATGCATGAAATAATAAGGGTTCGACATAAGAAGACAAAGAAAAATAAAAATATCAATTTTCAATAGATATTTCTCAAGAAACAAAACTCTAGAAGTTAAAATGACTTACCTAGCGAGTTTGAAACCCTAAGCTTGGCGGTGGTAAATTCATAATCTTCCTCCATCACTACAGTGGAACGGTTGCGAAAAGGGGTTGAGGAATTAGCTAGAAAACTCTGACCAAATAAATGATAAGATAAAACTAAGTAAATAACACATTTAAAACTTGAAAATAAACCTTTAATGCTTTGGTATGAGTGGCCATTAATGCCACTTAAAGTTCAAGATTTTAGAGATCTTGCTCAGGTAGTGAATTTGGCCAACCTAACATGTGCCTTAAACATTACAATGGTGGCAAAAAGTGCCACCTGAGCATGAGAAAAATAAAAACCATGTAAGAGTGACACTTTTTGATGCCATTGCACAAGTAAAACCAAAATTCACTAACACCCTCAAAATGATCAAAATTGACATTTTGATCAGTTTATGACTATAATAGGTTTCATGATTTTCAATAAATTATGGTGGGGTAATGTCGTAAACTCTCCTAGGATGTTAGACAACTTTGCTTGAGATCAAGAGAATCTTATCTTGATCAATGAACTTAGAGTGTAGATTATGAAATGGACAACTTTCATAGGGGTTGTCCACAAAATGAGCGTAGTTGATTTTGGGAACAACAGGCATCATACCTAATAATTATTCATTTTATTCCTTTGTATTTTTCATTATTTTAAAAACTATTTTTCCACCCATTGTGTCTCACAATGCCCTTTCAAATAGGGGAAGGTGTAGACACCTAAAATCAGACACTATGTGTCAATTTTAATCTATCTTCTATTTGCACAAACATCCCTAGACAATTAACTATTCACCCCCTCCCCCCAATCGATTAATCTTTTCATGACCAACCATATCAAATCCCCAAAAATCATATCACAACACATTAGTTAATTAACCATCATTAATTATTTGAACTCATCAATAATAAAAAAATACTTAGGATACACATTTCTTGTTTTACATAAATAAAATAAATCCTATAAACCCTAAAGTAAACACATCACCTCCAAAGCATGACATAACAAGGCATGGGGAGATAAAATCTAATAATACCAATATGTCTTACAAGTCATAAAGTAATTCAAGCACATACTTGGCCCATCCCTCATCAATGTTTAGCCTTGCATCATACATGGCCAATACCTTCTTCAACCATCCAAATTTGACCAATCCTCAACCATATATCTTGAACCAACATTGATGGTTCCCATTAGTTCACAAAAGCTATAAACAGAATGTTCCTCCTCCATTTTTAACAAGTATTGATAACAAAAAAAAGTTGTGCCATTTTTAATATCAAATCTTAGCTCAATCCATCAATTATCCAATCTAAATCATCCATTTGTAAGGATTATGTTGTCAGTTCATCCACACATTATCCATATAGATTGTAACTATATTCAATCATAATCTGGAGTAAAATCATATCGATAAGAGGGTAAGTGAAGATATGTCAATTGTGTTATTTCACTTTCATTTCCTTTTATCTCAATCTTAGGATACTTGCATAGATTATGTAAATTTCAACTTGTTTTGATTTCTACTAACAAGACTAATATTTGTTCTTTATGTTACAAGCGGGCTCTAGTGAAGTCAAGATGACCTCAAAGGTCCCTCTGTTAGTGAGTGCTACCTACATATCCATATACTCTAAAGAGGGCCTTAGACTGATTTAGTTCTCCTCATTATGTGATCTTTCATGTGAATAAATGTGTAATATGCTATATGTGAGTGCATGTAGTGATTTAGCTTGTAACTTGGTATATATTTATCATGGGATATTATTTAAATGCTTCAACCCTATAATAAGACTTATTTAGATTTAGGAAAAAATAGGGCCAAATAACTTAGTTGTGCAATTTATTTTTACTAGTGTAGTCAAATCTTGAGAGGGGTTTTCTAGAGAATAATGAGTGGGCTTAAACTTGTATTTATACCACCTCTTTTGAAATGTTTCTCACATAAGTGTTGATGAAAGTAAATAGGTCAACCTATACATATCAAAAGATTTGAAAATTTGAGTGTTTGTAAGGTATGAACATATGCATTGGAGCAGGGACACTAGTGTTGATGCTAGTGTCCAAGTTTGAATGCAAGTGTCTAGGAAGATAGAAAGATATTAAAAATATGTAACTGATAGTGAAGGATATATATTAGGTTTTGACCACACTATGGGCTATAAGTGATCTAGATAATTGGAATATCAAGGTCAGAATATAAGATAAGCATTTAGGCATAGTGAGATGGTGAATGTGAACCTTTTGCCTTCAAAATGACTCAAGAATTGAAGGGTAGATCTCATGATTGATATTTTCCAAGTGTACAATACTAGTTTTGCATATAAATTTATTTGAGTATCTACATTTTCCCCCTTTAGTATATTCATGTATAAGGATGAATTTACTAGGTTAAAGTATAAATGCATACCATGGTGTGTACAACACACCTTGTTTTGACTTGAGTCATTTTTAAATTTTTTGTATGTGTATGACCTTAAACCAAGAGCATGTTACAAGTGTAATCAGTGCATATGATTTGAAAATGAATAATTTAAAATTACTTGAAATAAAAGAGAGTGAGGAAGAAGTACACATGTGTGTTGATGTACCATATTTCCCCTTGATAGTGTTTTTGGTAATGATGCTTTCTAACTAATGCATTAGAGAGAGGATAAAAAATAAATATTGGATATGTGAAGAGGAGAATCAGAGGGTGATCATGCCATAAATATGGTATGAGGGTGAGTTAGGTGAAGTCCATTGAGATCACTAAATCTCAATCACATAACTCAAAAGTAAACATAATCTCACTTGATTCAAATGGTGTAACCATATAAACCTACCATAATAGAAGTGGTGCCAAGTTCATCAAGATTACTAAATATCAATTACACTAATCAAAGAAGACAATTACTGTAATAGATAAAATATTAAATAGTGCATTTTGGTAGGGTCAATGCATCAATATTCATAAATTGTGAATGATGTATCTATAATTTGGTGCATTTACATGACTTATGCAACTCAAATGTTTCTTAAGATGAATTATCTATAAAAATGTAACTTTTAGTCCATAAAATGTGTATAATATGCATCAAAAATATGAAAAATCTATCCCAAATATGTGAAAATTGATGCCAAATCTATAAAATTATATTACAAGTGTGTATTTGAATCATTTAAACTATATCAAATTCTACCAATTGTTAATTGTATGTATGTGGATTCATGTCCCTATGACATGCCCCCACTGATATACCCCCTATTTTGAGGTGAGGGGAATGAAAGGTGATAACCACCTTATCTCAAAAAGATAAGATAACCATGCTAAATTTGTATCAATATTGTAGTAAAAAACATCTAGTAGTATCAAGTCTAAGTATATGTATCAATCAAGTTCACAATATCAAATCACAACAAGCCCTAAGATGCCTAGTATGGACCATGGAAACATCTAGAAGTAATAATGTTAGCAAAAAATTAAGTACACATATAAGAGTACTCAATGTAATGCAAAGGGGGTTCTAATGAGACCACAAATAAGGGGCATGTTCAAATGTTACACACTCAAGGGGATGACACGTTCAAATGTCAACACACTAAATAAATAAATAAAAATTAAGGCATGATGACCAATAAGCAAGGAACATGTCCAAATGTTTCATAATTAATACAATGAAGCAAATAATAAGTACACTTGAGTAAGCCATATGAAGAGATGAACTAAGTGAAATATAAACAACTAACATAAGTATGCCATACTAGTCCCTGCATACATATGTTAGCAAAATGTCATGTAGAATAACATATCAAGTAACATACAAGCTCAATGTGATGATGGGAAATATTCATTAAACAATAAAATATGTGCCAATCATGATTAAATAGAAGCATGATGCCCCTAATGTAGTGTGTCACATAGGAAGAGGAAAGGTCCAATATCTACATGTTCATGTATCATGGATCTAATAGTATCTATATCACACTCAAGTACCTATGAAACACATGAGTGTATATAAATGATATGATATCTACTAATATAAAGTAAACAACATATTCAAAATCTATTAAACATGTGAAATGCTATATATTTTTGGATTTTTACATTATCTGAATATTTTTGTATTTTATTAAGTATTTGATTTTTTTTATTTTTTTGGATGTTTGAAAAGAGAGAGTTTGTTGGTGATCCCATATAAGGGATGCTCATAAGGTGCTCCATACTGTGAATATGGTACAATAAACTAGGCATACTACCAAGGATCATGTATATATGACAAATCTGGTACTAGAGAATCAATAATACCCTGATCATGCCTCATAGGACTCTATGGTCATGAACTAGTAGTAGAAGTTGAAGTGGTTTGTAGAATCCATTTTTAATGCTCTATGATTTCCTTGGTGTAATTTTGGGTTTTTATAGCCTCTCTGAAATATGTTTCTCTATTGTCAATAACTGGCCAGGTCATGGGTGTGTAAATGAGGACCTCATATAATCCATTGTATATCTCTAAGGTAATGGCCTCTCAAGTATCAATCACCTAGGAAAGTGGATTGCCTTTTTCTCACCCTTTTACTCATGATTAAACTTAATAGGTTTTATAATCTATTGTCATGAAATTAAATATTCCTATTGCAATAGATATTCATATTGAAACTATAAAACTATAATTAACCTACTAGCATACATATGTTTAAGACAACCATGCACTACGGAAGGTACCACATAGAGCTTCTAAATCCAAGGTAATCCCAATAACATATCAAAGACTCATATATGTGGTATAATTAAAAAACGTTGTGGTCACATGTGTTGGACCAAGTGTTAGAGGTAAATAAATCTCACTAAAAATTTATTGTACTTCTCAATGAATGATTTAGCCATTGTTATTAAAGGGAATAAATCATCTTATATGTATCCCAAATGTGTGATTAATGTCATGGTACATGTACATTATCACTAGAGCCATTATCAACCATAACACTATATATATGTTGATGATCAATATGTGTTATAATAAATAATTAATGAAAATCTGAGTCATTATCCACAATTTTATTGTCATTATAATTTGGAACCTCCTCATCTTGTTATTCAAAATTTACAACTAAAGAAAGCTCAATTTTTTGACTTTTTTTTTGTGGAAGAAGGTGTGAGTTATATATAATTTTCAATTTTAGTGTGTCCTTAAAATTATCTTGTAATGGATTTTTTAATATCTTCAGATGTTGGTAATCATTGGGTTGTGACCCTAAATCCTTTGGAGAATATTCAAAGGTGATTTGGTCGTTCTCAATAAGGTCCTGTATCTTGTGCTTCAATTTAAAATATTTGTTTTTAGAATTCTAAACACATTGGTGGTAGTCAAAATATTCATTTACATAATATTTGTTTGGTATAGTTCAACTCATATCAACCACCATAAGAGGAGGGATAAATATGAGATAACATTCCACTAGCTTTAAAGTAGCAAAGTTGGGGACTTAGGTAACCATGTAAATTTTATCTTAGGTGCATTGGATAAGAAGAGCCAATTAAGTTTCTATGAAACTATATTAACTATTGTAGTTTCATATTTTTTAGCCTTTATATTCATGCTTGGATAAACAAAATCTTGAATATATAAAGGAAAACCATGATCAATGATAGGTCAGTGTGGTAAATCCTTAAGTGTAAAGGAAATGTTATGCTCTGTCTATTTGATGGAGTTGATCACGAAGGCCACATATGGTGGCTCTATGTTACTTAGCAAGACTCTTATACATAATGTGTCCAAGAAAGTATCTTTGTATTGGGGAGACTTATGTAATACATCCACCAGTGAAACCTACTCACTAGCCTTATTAGAGTGGTTTACAATATTATATGCCAATGATAATTGTTTTATGTACTCCCTTATGATTCCTTTATTATGAATATATAATTATATAAATAAAGGCAAATCTTGATCAATGATATCCTTTGTGGGTAAAAGTAATGAGATTTACATTATTTTTAAGATCTTGCATAATATCTACAAAATAAGCTACTGCCATGTCACTTGGTATTTGGGTTTCACACAAGGCAACATAGAATATATCCTTATATATAGTTGATTGTTTGAAAAACTCAATGCTTGAGATTTTAGCTTGTGTATAAATAAACTCAATAAAACAAGGTTTCAAGCATGCATATTGACACCAAATGAATCTAGACAAGGGTTCAATGGTACTGCAATAAGAATTATAAAGAGAAATTAGATTTTCATCTTGTGATAGATCACTCTCTTTGTTCATATAAATCCATTTTTCTATTTGATTATCTTGTTAATTTATTTAACAACATGTGGAAGATGGAAAGCAATAAATCTCATCATGTATTATTCAAGAAAATAAGTACTAAATGTATCCATATTAAACATGATGAATTCCTTTAGATTTGAAAGAAATTTAATTTTTAATAAATTGTAACAATTTAGAAATCAGAAATCATATAACCCTAGGGCAAACTAGGATTGCACAAGGAGACTCAGAGGTTGGGTTCACCATATTTTTAACCATTTTTGGAAATAAAGATTAATATGAAATAGAGTAGCCTAATCAACTAAGGATTAAGATACTCTAAAATTAGATAATTAAGTGAATTTAGATTTTAAAAATAATCTGATGAGATATACATAATCTATGCATATGCCAAATATAGAAAGTATAACATTAAATATTCTAATAATAAAAATATGAAGGAGAAACTATACCTAGTTTATACAATGACTTGAAAGTAGATATGAGTAGTGCAGGTGTAAAAGTGGACTATTTGAGTATCTAGATCTCATCATCAGATTCTAAATATTTGTTTTCTATTAGCCTAGACACCTGTGTCGCTCTGTGGACACTAGAATTGATATTATCATATTGATTTCAACACTTATGTCTCGAATCATAGTAAAGACTCTTTTCTATAAATTCCACTCGTGCATGTTAGATGTCATTGTCACCTTGCAAATTTTATGTCTAGATTGTGCACATAGGTTTTGGATATCAATGTTTTAATCAAAACTGTATATCCTCTAGTTAAGGTATGTCACCTTGAAAAATGGGGGTTAGTGGGATCAAGTAAAGTCAAGCCGACCTCAAATACCATTTTACCAATGAGTGTTACCTACATAACCATATACTCTAAAGAGGGCCTTAGACTGATCTAATTTTTCCCATTATGTGTGGTTGTGTAGAACAAATGTGTAATATGCCATATGCAATTTTATGTAGTGATCTAGATTGTAACTTGAAAAATATTGATCATGGGTTATTTTTTAAATGCTTCAGTCTTGTAATATGACTGCTCCTATAATTAATTTGGAAATATGAAAGAATTCGATAGAATAGTTTAGTTGTGTGATTTTTTTTCAGTAGTATAGTATAAGCTTGAGAGGTGTTTGCTATATGAACAATGAGTGAGGTTAAAATTATATTTATACCACCTATTTGGAAATGTATCTCACAGAAGGGTTAATGAAAGTAAATAAGTTGACTTGTACATATCAAAAGATTTGAAAATTTGAGTGTTTATAAGGTACAAACACATTCATTGGAGTAGGGACAATAGTGTCAATGCTAGTGTCCAAGTATGAATGTAAGTTTCTAACATGATATAAGGTTATTGAAGTTTTTTAACAAATAGTGAAGGATATATATCAAGTTTTGAGAATAATGTGGGCTACAGATAATATGGGTAATCAGAATATTAGGATTAGACTATAATATAAGCATTTAAGCATAATGAAATGCAAAACGCGAGCCTTTTTGCTGTAAGACTTGTCAAGAAATAAAGGGTAGAGCCATGACTAATATTTTCCAAGTAGACAAGACTATTTTCACATATAAATCCAAATTTGAGTATCCATAGAAATAAAAAAAATTAAATTTGTGATAGAGAATTTAGAAAAAACCATGGACCAAGGAACTATCGATATAATGAATCCAAATTATCCAAAATTCAAAACAAAAATCAAAGAGAACTGCTTTATTATTTATAAATAAATAACATATCTCCAATTATTTTAATTATTTATAGGTACTGACATTTTTATACAACCAAAAATAAATACAAAATGTCTTGGTATGATAAAATACAACACTATTCAATGCAATGAAAACATTAAAAAATGATGTTTCCACCCTATCAAAAGTAAATTTGCTTAAATATTATACACATATGCATGCCAACATAGACAATAATAAACACTAAAGACCCTACCATTTTATTTATCCCTATCCAATGAGAATGCAATATGTGAAAATTATTTGCATGTGGAATATACAATAATGCAAAAAAAATCTTTTAGATTTTATTCAAACATATATGAACATGTATCACTAGAACACAAATATGGTTTGTTTATAATATACACATTAAATATACTAAACAAACAAACACACACACACACACACAGTTTAAGGAAAATTACAAAAATGTTAAACTTCTCTTATAGATATATTACAAAATTAAATGCATGTCTATGATGGTCACAAATAATGCACATATATATTTAATATATATTATTATATCTTATTTCAAAGGAAAAGTTATAAGGGCATAAAGATTATTCATTAACAACAAAGAGTTACACCTTGTATCCATTCATAAATCAAAGACAACCAAAATGGATAAGAAGCATATTACCATTGACGTTTTATATGTTCAAGTCATATTTTTTTGTCTACATAACAAAACTATAAAATGGCATCAAACGACCAAAGACATCACTATTGAATGCAACAAAGAAGCAACAAAATAACATTTTGATCTGTGATAATAAATAAAGGAAATTGATTTGTTCCTTAAAATATCTAAAAAAAATTACTCAACACAAAAATACTTATGGGTTGCGACCAAGGCAACTTTTAACTAATACCTTTTTTTCGTTTTTGAGGTCTCTTAATCAAGCTTAGGTATAACAAGCCTGAATATTGTCTCTTCTAATCTCTTCATGTTTGTTTATTATTAATATGGATTTTCTTTTTTTTTATTTTGGCAACATGTACATCTCTAAAACCAATTTACATAATGAATATATTTAGCTTCTGTCATGTTATATGAACCAAAAAAAAATGGGAGAAAAGTAAAACCTCCCTTTTATGCTTTATCTAAACAAAAATATATAACTCTTTTCTAAAAATACAAACCATAAATTTTATCCACATTGTATATATTTAGTTTGCATGACTTTGACTTTTTTTTTTTGCAAAAATACTTTCCTTTTGAGATTTATTTAAACATTTATGAATACGTAATAGTAGCACATAGACATAAGTTGTTTATAATATATATACAGTTTGAACACATATTTCCAAATCACAAATAAGAATTTTGCATAATACACATTGTACACATAACCATACCATAAAATTTTTTAGCAAAAAAAACTTAATCTATGATGACTTTGTTCATAGACAATGCATATAGACAACACACATACCCACTCATATAATATTGCAAAAAATCATGAATTAAAGATGGATATAAAAAATGGAAGATTAAGTACAATCATTTGGTTCAATCTAAAGAATATAAAAATTACCGAGCATTACCTATATTTCTAACTATAGACACACCTAACATAAAATTTAATGCATTTTGACATACTTGGACATTGTGCAAACATTTGACTCTTGTGTACACTTTCCCTCTATCTATCTACCCATCTATTGGCTTGCCCAACTATATTCACCAAATAATTTGTTTAGATGAATCTAGTTTATACAAGAACCTTTTGAAATCCTAAATATAAATTGCCAACTATCAAAATCCCAACATTGCATTACATTCTAGATTGATCACATGTTGCACACATACACATGATTGAAAGAATTATATGCAGTTTGAGCCTTATTTAGAGTAGTGTAATGTAGGCAACACTTAGTCATTTAAGAAGGAGTGGTTGGGGTTGTCCAACTCAAAATACTAACCCCTTTTTAAAAGGTCATCTTGTGGTCAAAAGGGTAACTAGGGTTTGGATGAAAGGAAAAGGAAAATAAGAATCAAAGCATAGGACCAAAGACAAACATAAAATATAAAACATCTATAGAAGCATGCACATGAGTCTTAGGATTTAGAGACCCACACAATATATATGGACATTGTTGGTAGAGCTTAGATAAAACCGATTATTATAGACACCAAAGTTTATTGGTAGCATCGAAACAAGGTTTGAGCCATAATTTTCTGATCTAAGTAATGATGAAACAAATAAAAAATATTTTTAGCCATAAAGATCTTTTTAAGTGATAGAATATCAAAATAAGCTAAATAAACTTCTACTCTTTTAATTTTTCAAATCTAAATTATCTAAATGTAATATCTATCTATCCATCTCAATTCAAATTTATATATTTATTACTATATTTTAAATAATTTGATTTCCCTTAATTTTACATGATCTTAAGACCCAAAAAAAATAAAAAATAAGTAAAATACTAATATCTATATTAATTTGAACCTAAAAATTAAACAACTTATAAAATTATAATGGTATTAGTTTCATATTTATATTACTAGAATTTGATATGTTTGTTTAAAGAAATTAAAGAAAAATAGAAGATAATAGTAAAGGAAAGCTTTAAGGGCTTTTACAAATGAACATAAGTAAAGCATTGTCTATTTGAAATTTAAAACCCAACTTCATGTTAATATAAAATATAAATACAATAAGTATATTTTTTTATCATACGATATGTAAATAATAAAATTGAAAATTATTTTACAAACCAAAAAGGTAATAAATTGTAGAAACTTTCGATCTTTCCAAACTAATCAGATAATAAGTTGTAGAAACCTTAGATATTTTCAAACCAATAAAATATGTGGTAAAAAAAGAAATTAAAGAAAAATAGAAAATCGTAGTAAACGAAAGCTTTAAAGGCTCTTACAAATGAACATAAGTAAAACATTGTCTATTTGAAATTTATAACCCAACTTCATGTTAATATAAAATATAAATACAATAAAAATATATTATCATAAATGATATGTAAATAATAAAAGTGAAAAATACTTTAAAAAATAAAAAGGTAATAGATTATAGAAACCTTAGGTCTTTCCAAACTAATCAGGTGATAAGTTGTAGAAACCTTAGGTCTTTCCAAACTAATAAAATGTGTAGTAAAAAGTAAATAGAATATGACCATAACTTCTAGTGGTCTCCTATTATGACAAATACTAGTTTATATTTAGTAGAGATATTTGGTATGAAAGTTTTGAGATTTTTTGAGAAATGAATTTAAATTTTAAAGGATTTAGTCTCAACTTATGATTAGATTTTTTGGCCTCTTCTAAAAGCTAAATTCAATTTAAACAAACTTGACTTACTCATTATTATTCTTATTTATGATTTAATGATGGATGTTATGTTTCACAAATTGGGTCTATAATCTCTACACATTTGATGAAAAGATTGGAGATGAAATTGTGATACGCATTTCAAAAACTAGTCTCTACACTTCTTATATCAAATCATGAACATATTTTCTCAAACTTTAAATAAATTCAATAGACATTGAAATCTTAATTCATCATCTAAGACTTGGCTTGACAATATGATTTGTTTTTATTCAAACAATAGTTAAAGCAAAAAAAATCACTCGACAAATTTTCTTTGATTGATAAAAATTACCTATTTTTATTAATTAAAAATCTCCATATAATTTGAAAATCATATTTACCAATTTAAAAAAAAAAAATTAAAAAATTATATTTAAAAAAAATAAAAATAAAAAAGACAAAAGGTTTAGGAGCATATACCTAATGCCTTTGGCACGGTAATAATGAATGACAAATATTTCAACGTCTAACTACTTAACTAACTAAAAAGCAAAGGAATGATACCCTTCTTTTCTCTTTCAATAATAATAAACAAAATGTAATTATGATACACCCCATCAAAACATTGTCTGGGATCCAATGCAATTATCACTAAAATCTTCTTCGAAAGGACAGGGAACGCTCTTGAAATCCAACTCTCTTTCATTCCGCTTTCGGGAGAGCAAACAATAATTATTTTGGTCGGTCCTTGCCAATGCCATTCCATGTTCTAAACATGATTTGTGGAAAGAAAATACCAGACTGAGTGAGGTGTAAAGTTTATTCATAGCAGCAATAGGAAAAAGGAAAAAAAATCTTTAATCTTTTGACGTGTTTATGGGGCTTACTTATGCATTCCATTTTTCTCTTGTGAATCCTAAGTTTTATTATATTAAAGTTTTTGTTTATTGTATGTTTTCTTGCACATTAATAAGGTTTTAATTTAAAGTTATGAAATCTGTAAATATATAAGTGTATTAGTACATTTCGATTATAATATATAAGTTTTCTTTTGTTAGTATTTTAGTCTATTGTTATAGATACGGATACTCAAAGATGTGATTTTATTATGTGATGTTTTCTAATATTTATATTTACATGATATATTCTTAACTTATATATGTACATATGTGTATTTATAGAATTCTGTATTATGTTGTTATTATGATACAATTTATTTGTATTCATGTTCAAATTTATATTTCCAAGAGCATGTCATAACATATTAGAATATTCACAAAGACATGTTAAGGTTTCATGTGTTTGTGATAATGTTTCATGTTTATGTCTTGTTACCATTCCTAAGGATAGATAAACCTTAGTGCTTTATAAAAATATATATTATGTTGGTTCAGGTGCTTCCTAATCTCTATTGATTTATTATGAAGTGGATTATACAATGCGAAGGATGGCTACAACAAAGAATGGAATAGTCTCTCCTAATCTTACTCAATCTCAAAGGAGAAAAAACCAAAACATTCTTCTTAACACTGTTACATTAAATATAACAATTTCTATCTTTTATGTCATTGTTGCATCAAAAATCAATGTTTTTAGGTACTTTTCACTACAGAAATTGAATATTATATATCAACAAAACTGATGCAAATTTGGTTGAAATTTTTCATGACTAAGCATTTTTAACTTCGTCAATTTTGCATTGGGTTTGTGTAGCAAAAAATCGATGTAAAATTTCATGTTTCCATGGCAAGTGGGATTATAAAGTTAAAAAAAAAAATTAAAAAATTGCATCATGTTTGTGTCAATTATTATTTAAAAAATTAAAAATATATATATATATATAATTTTTATTTGGGGTAGTTTCTGTATGGTTATGTGTAGAGAGGATTGGTTGAAGGAGGCATTAAACATTTTTCCCACAACACACAAAACACCCCTATAAAGCTTCTATATATTTTTAACCATTACAAACCTGTAATTCGAAGAAAGCCATATTAGATAAGATACCAATATCCTCACAAATAATTTAAAAAATATTTTTGTCAATCCAAACTCTAGCACACTACAAAATTTATCAAAAATATTCCTATAAACATCTTCCAATCAATACCTTTTTATTGCATTTGACATCTCTACCATGCTTGTAGATGATCTTCTTTTCTAAAAATCCATCAATGAGAAGGGATTTTTTTGTCAATCCAATCCATTAATAACACTTTTTAATATCCATATTCCATTTACTAGCATGCAAACCAAAAAATATATCAAAATTTAAAAAAAAACCCACAAAACTAAGATAATGAAAAAGAAATGAAAATTAGAATAGTAAATAAAAATGTACATTTACAATGTTAATAACATCCACTACCAATTTCAATGTCGATCACACAACATTATGTAGAGAGGTTTGACTGAAAGAGGCGCTACACATTCTTCTTACTACACACAACCTCATTACAAACCAACATTTAGAAGATTGGAGATTATGCACAAAATGGCTCAGTGATAATTGAAAGATATGCACAAATGGCCAATCTGACTCGACCATGCTTGTAAACCATGATGTTTCTCAACCATCTTTCATCCACTCATCAATATTCTCCTTTGCCCTTTGCATTAAAATGTCGTTGCACCCAAAACCCTTGCCATTTTTTTGCCATGTTCTTCAATGTTTTGCCACATATGTTAATGTTTTGTATCAAATGTTAGGTCATTTTAAATGTTAGGTCATTCATGTTAGGTTGGAGCCGTTAGATAGTGGCTTATCAACATCTGCTATTTTTTTTTAATATTTTTAATGAGGATATTGAAAGTGAGTTTTATTTTTAGGTTAATTTATTACATAAACCTAATGCTATTTGTGGCAACTTTGTGTTTAATTTTAGCATCATATTTATATCAATTTTCTGTCTCTATTTGGATCCATAAAAGAAAATAATTTGTTAGCAATGTTATTATGACCTAAATGACGGTGCTAATTACATCATATGTATTAATGTAATATCCATTTAGCTCCAAAGCTTATGTTTGATGTGGAAACAAATTATGATGTCATGGATCAATTAAAAACTACTCAAACATCATTTTTAAAAGTACTTCAAGATAAGATGTATATAAAGACATCCTTTACAAGGCATAAGAGGTACATGATATGGGAAAATTGCACCTAACTATAAAATAATTTTACAATTCAAATATAAATAGATTAAAATAATATAATAGTAAAAATTAGACCTAATTACAATAATGGAACTATAAATCAATTTTACAATTCAAATCTAAATATATTACAATAATATAGTAGTAAAAATCAAACTTAATTATAATAAAGGAATATTTTAAGATAATTGAAATGTTAAAAGCTAAGGTTCTAAGAAGAATATCGAGTTATCCTTAATCCATCAAAATTTTAAGGCTAAAATCAGTTGGAAATAGGTCAAGTAACTAAGATGAACACAACTCAAATATTTTGGAGAAAACTAAAAACATTCAAATTTTAAATATGACTATAACATTACATTCTTGGTCACCCGCAGAACTGTACTTTAGAGTTGATTTACACTCTTGGTCATTGTATAATTATTTGATTTTTTTATGACTTTGATCCTCTATTTTTGGGCTCTAAAAATCTCACTTATATTTCTACAATTCTATACACATCACCTGTAAATTGATCTCCAATCTTGAAATCTAAATTAACTCAAAATACCTTGCAAAACTTTGAAAAGTGGTGTAGTAATTGAGGGGAATGTATCTGTTAAACACATGTCATTAGAAAATTTGGAAACTGAAACTCAATACAATTCAGCAAACAATCATGGTGATGAAAGCCCTAATCCTTATATACCTTTTTACTATATGAAAATTTGACAATGATACAATGTAAAGGCTCAAAATAAAATTTTGATTTTCAAATCAAATTCTAGACTTTTGCTTCACTCTTGACATTTTATTGTAAATATTGATTTTATTTATTTATATATTTTTTCATTTATAACTTTTATATATGCACTAATGCAATTATACATACATACATACATACACATACATACATATATACATACATACATATACATACATACATATACATACATACATACATATATACATACATACATACATACATACATCAAATTCAATTAGGACCTTAATGATGTGCAAGATGACACACTAAGGTAAGAAAAGGCAAAAAAAAGAAGTAGAAACCATGAGAAAACAAAGGAAAGGTTCAAAAGGATCTACAAGGAAAAGGCACCAAAAGTATATCTCTATGCTCTTGGTAAAACTAGGATTGTATTGCTATGCTCCTAGTCAACTAGGAGCATAATGGTACGGTCCTACTCAAACCTATAAAATAAAAATAAAAACATAGGGAAGATAGAGAAATAAGGAAGAAGAGATAAAATAGAATGAAATAAAAAAAAGGTCCCAAACCCAAACATGTTAATCAAAGCCTAATATGAATTGATAAAGTTTCACCTTCATTTTAGAGAAGAGCCAAAGGTTTGAAACACCTAAGCATTGTCAATCAATCATTCATAATTCAACATTAATTAATAATATGCTTTACATATAAATAGTATTTGCATCTCCTATTAAATAGGAAGTTGTTCAATTACTGACCTCACCTAACACTAATCTTGGAAGGTTGTTCTAGCAATTTCACTCCTAAATCACTACATGAGTTGTATTATCAATTCACTCACAATATTCTACATACTAATACTCATAATACTATTGTTCACTTAATAATGTGAGCACTAACCTATGTTTTCCTAATAAATTATGATCAATAAATACACAAATACCCTAAATCAATGCAAATTGATACCTAAAACTACCCCCATACCAAAATTTTATGTCTACATAATTCTCCACTTTGATGTGTGCATTTGCATACATATCAAATTGAAAGAAATAAGTGTACCTAAGAAGGATCATATAAAATGTTATGGCCAAATATTTTAATATTTATCGAGGTCAACATAGAAATTATTATTATCTTAAAATCACCGAAGAGATGTGGGTGAGTTGGTAAAGTGGCTTGGTTGTTTCAAGCCCCACCAAGGTTCAATCTCACTAGGAATGTGAGGTTGGTTATGGCCATTGGTACTATTCTCAAGGTTCGTTGTGGCTGTTGGTGTATTCTCAAGGCTAGTTGTGGTTGTTGGTGGTATTCTTGAAAATTTTGGCTGTAAAATATAGAATTTAAGGTGGTGCTTAATCACTTAGGGATCTAGGCCTCTATTGTGTCCCAATCTAGTTCGTAGCTCCGATCAAAAGTGATTACCTATCCAAAATAAATAAATAACGATCTTAAAATCAAAAGAAAAAGAGAGGTTACTTTATCTCAAAGTCCAACTTTTGTGACCTAAAAAAATGTTTGTTGTCCTCATAATTTTTACGAGTCTCATAATTGTCATTGTGATAATTCATAATATCTTGGAACAAACATCCATCTTCTTATATCTGGAGTATGAATGTTTTTGTACCTAAAAACATAAATGAAATATTTTCAAATCAGTTAGTGTTTATATAAATCCATGATCAAGGAACTGTTTAAATGAAAGAAGAAAATATAGGAACAAATACACCTACTTGTATGGAAACTATGAAGACATTTTGTTGAATCTATATCTTAAAACTTATGTCATCTCTGAGTATTCATTCCATTGAGGAGACCAAGTGGAATATGATATGCACCACCATGTGATTGCTTATATATGTAGGGAAAAGGAGATTATGTTTTGTATCACCTTATAACTATAACCTTAGATAAGTACAATAAAAAGATCATATGCCCCCATTTTGAGGTGTAGAATGAGCCTGTGAATCACATATCTAAAAATAAATAAATTAAATATACCATGTGTAAAATAAGAAAAATAAAAGCCTTATATATAATTATAGTAAGATGTCATCATGAAAAACATGTATGTAATAATAACTTTAACCCAAGTATGTATGGTTCCAAGTTAATATAAGTAAAATATCATCATTAAAGTTGTAGATGATATTTATGGATTATATAGCACCTCAATCTTGTACACTTAGAAAACATAGACCTTAGTTGTTCCTCTTAGTTCTAGACCTTTTTCACTTTCAAAAGTATTGCATTTACTCTATCTTGTGTCCCTTGGCCTATCTCTTCATTTGACAAGTCTTATGTTGATGATCCAAACCTTATATTTTTCCTTTAATTCTTAAAACCTACTTATCTTCCACATATGTAAGTTCTGAGTTTGTTCCTACTTTTCTTCCCCCTTGACACTAGCATCTCGAATAGACACTTGCTTTGACACAAGTGTCCCAATCTGATGCAAGTGTCTAAGTGCCCTAAAGTCATAATATTTTCAAAGTAAACATATCCTAATGGTGAGCCTAAGTACTTTGAAGTAATTTATTTCTCCAAAGGGATTGATATAAATATAAGATCAATCCTCATTCATTTCTCACCTAGAAACTTCTTACCTACTCACTAGACAACTTATCAAAGTATTCAATCAAGCACTCGATAAATAAAAGATTCCTTATTTTATCCAATTTTCATAGTAGTCATAGGGACATCAAATACATAGGTCTGAAGTACTAAAGGAGTAGCTTAAGAGCTATATTTTTCAAGTCACAAGCTAGGTCACTATTATACTTGATTTGCACATATTGCATGATTCACACATAATCCAACACATAAGGTATAACTAAATTAGTTTGAGTCCCTCTTAGGAGTATTGGTTATGTAAGCAATGATCATTAATAGAGGGGCCATTGGGTTCAGATCGATATTATGTGCCCACTAACCCATTTCCCCCAAGGTCACTATGAAGATGAAGAACTAGGGTTTTACAATTTCATGAGGAATGGTAGTCCATGACCCAGATTTGAATGCACTAGAGTGAAGGTGAAGACAAACTTAGAAGTATCCAGGTAGTTGCATCACTTTCCAATAAGTATTTTGTATAAGACACCTACATCAAGTTCAGATAGTAGCATCAACTCAAATGTCCTAGGCTGATGCTAGTGTCTACAACTCTAGAAGCACTCAATACAAAATCCTACAACTATTATAGAATCATTTTCCAAACTGCTTCTTGCATGTTCTAGATTTAGAACTACATTAATATCAAAACCAACTAATTGCATTACTTCTTTGTTATTTCTATATCTAGCATAGTTTTACTTACTATTTTTAGCCTATCTCAATTTAATGAGTTCCACATATGTTATATTTGAGTTTAGCATCTAATTATCCTTCTTTAGAGATAGTTTATCATCCTTATTCCCTAGGATATATCTACCCGTTTAACCCTAGATAACCCTAATCTAGATCTTTTTAGAGTTGAACATTTGGTGAACCTGATGTGAATGCATTTTTTGATCTAGGGCTTCCAAGCCTCCTAGGGTTTTAGAATTTTATCTTGTCCAAAACCATGTTCAATATGGATAATTGTCTTAATTATTTTATATTCCAATACCTTATAGTGGTTGTTACTTGTTATATCTCAGGCCTAATTAAATCAATCTGATCTATAAAGGGTTCAAAATCTAATCACTTCAAAGTAAGCGAATCAGAGAATGATCATAATTGATATAAAATTTCAACCTCTCTACCAATCTTATGGCAATAGTATTAAGTCTTTTCCTCCTAACCCTAAGGATGGTGATAGTTATCATCCCTCTAACCAGGTCCTAGCTATCACCCCTTCAAGGGGTAAGGTAGATGGTTTATGTATACATATTCAAAACAAGGTACCTAGAGTTTGTGCTTGTGAATCCCTAAAATATCAAATAATCCATATGAGAAAGTTAATAGAATAGTTACAAAATAAAATCCAACACTTTAGTTCAAATATCACATTATTGGAAAATTAGATTCTATGTGCTCAAAATCCAACACATGGTAGTGTTAATCATGTGTTTGCATCCTTACCTACCAATGTTATGCGAAACAAGGTTTCATATCTAAATGAAAAGCTAAAATAGAATAAATCCAAAACAAGTGATTCTAAAAGTGACCAAAAGGCTACTAAGAGTCCAAGTGAAATCCTAAGATATATGCTTCGAAATAAAGTGATCAAATTACCTCTTATACATCTTGTACACATATCTAAATATTAATGTCCATATAATAGAAAGCATGGGCATCATATAGATCATTGTTTTTCATTGAAGGACAAAATAAAAGTTCACAAACATAGTGTTGATCCTATCATTGATACATCAATTAATAAAACCACTCACATTATGAGTACTTATCCTAAGCACGCGCCATCAACAAATGTGTTTACCAAAGAAAAAATGAGTAAACATAGTTGCAAATGCATAAAATAGAATAAGAAAAGGTTCAAAATGAAAAATGATATCAACAAAAGGATAAAAATTTACTTCTCAATAATGATACTTAGTTTTCCAAATAATATGGTTTTGGAATGAAATATTTACAAAAAATTTGGTTATCATGGTCAAGGATTTCGAAAACTTTCCCAAGGCATTACTCATCTTATTTCCACATATGACCAAAATGACCATCAAGGCTTGGGGTAGATTGGAAATACTAATGTAAATAATTCAAATATTCATTTTTCTAATACAAAATTGTAAGAACCTACAAATGAAAATGAAGTATAAAACGAACAATTCCACAAAGAACAAGAAATACATCAAAAAGATAATTCAAAACAAAAACACTTACGAATGAAACAATTAGAGCCAAAAAATATTCCAAAGGAAATAATAAAAAAATATCAAGAATCAAAGTATTAATCAAAACTCAAGAAAAGAAAAGAAGCATTCTCAAAAGAGGGTTTATAAGAAAAGAGGTCAAAAAGCAAGAGACACTTGAAAAATATAATGTTTTAAATGTGGCTACAAGTGGGGAAAATATAGGCCTTTCCTCATATGAAAACACTTCTACTCTCATTACTCATATGGAGGATGAGTACTCTAAAAATGAAGAGTTTAACAAACCATGTTTTGATCTACTCGATAACTTACCACATAATCTATTCATATCTATATGACCTGGTACCTATCGATTAAATCCATCACTAACAAATGAGAAACAAAATGTGGATAAATGCATTCCAAAGATATCAATCACACCTAAACATGTTCATATTATTACTACTTCAAAGAAACCACATAGCATGATATATTAGATAACCATAGATATTGCACCTATACATGTTCCTTGGTAGTGCCACCAGTTTATTGCACTAGCTTCCCAGAGGGGAGATAACTATGAGCATCCATTGGATGAGATAATAGGATAGTTATTTCATTTCACATATTCTAAAAATACCAAAAAAATATAAAAACATTCAAAAATCCAAAAACATTTTCGACACTTACATTTGCTATTGGCTCCTTGGCATCTATGTGTTGGTTATACATTAATGGATGGCAAATCAGTTACTCTTACATACACATATGCCATGCTTATATGTGAGTATGATACATGCATACACAGTTACATGATCTATTCATATTTTAGATGTTGTGTCTTCCCTCTACTCATGTCATATAGACATTAAGGGCATGCACCTCTATGATCATGATACTTACAGGTTATATCATTCTAGGGTCACTTTACATTATTATGTTTTGAGCTCATATATGTCCTTACACATGCATTTATCCATGATTATATTTTATAAAGGGTACTTTATATGTTATGCATGCCTTTATCCATGATTATATCATTCTACTAACACATTTGATCCATGGGCTGTATGATATATTTATGTTGGTTGCTTATGATTTCCCTTATGCACTCCCTTGAGTGTATTACCTTGCTATTGTCTTGATTTTTTGAGCATTTGAATATGCTCATTTGTTTGAGGCCCCCGTGCCTATGTGTGATTTCTTTTAAATTTGAATATGTCATTTTTTTTGTATGGACATTTCAATATTTCATTCTTATTTTTATGGACATTTGACTAAGTCATGTCCCTTCAATTATGTGGCATTTAAACATGCCCCTTGTTTGTGGTCTCTTAGGACGATTGTATGTTGACTTGCTTTTTAGGGATCATGTGTGTTATATTGTTTTCTTTTTGATCTTATACTATTACTACCTAGATGTTGGCATGATATTTATTATGCATCTTAGGCCTTCATGTGATCACATTGTTTTATGTGCTTCAATGATACATTTTCTTAGACATGTTATTTTATATGTTACATGGTTACATTCATAGATTGTTTATTTGTCTTATACTTGTCCGATGAGATAACCAAAATATTATATTCTTCCCTCACCTCAAAGGGGGTCATATTAGTGGGGGAATTTCATAAAGGAATGTTCTCCACATTTGGCATAGTTTTCACAATGGGGATATGTCATATAGACATGGTTCCACACTTTCACAGTTTCCAGATTTAGGTGAGGCATGCTTTGAAAGCATGTTCTACAAAATTATTTAGTATTTGGTACAATTTTGAGATTTAGTGGTGGCATGTCATATAGGCATGGCTTCCACACATTCACAATTTTTAGATTTAATGGGGGCATGCTTTGGAAGCATGTTCTCCACACATATTCAATAGTCAACATCACCTAGATTATATTGGGGGCATGTTTTGGAAACATGTCATCCACATTTACACTTATTCTAATTTTTAGTTTTCTCTATATATAGTGGGGGCATGATTTGGAATAATGTTATCCACACTTACATAGTTTTTGAATTAGCCAAAGCACACAGTTATATAATTCAAATTCATAGTTGTGGCATAATTCTATACATCAGTATCATTGTTATACATAATTTTAGCATAAGACATATCTAAGTGTATATGTTATGAAATGTACACCTAATATTGAAAAATCAAAATTAATTTAAGATTTCAAAATACTTTCAGGGACACCAAGATGTACTTTTAAATATTGTATTGAGTCAATCTATTGCAATGGTTGGTTTGCTTTTTGGTATGGTTGAGGTGATTAAATCACTCAATTTTTCCAAAATTTTTAGGTTGGACTTGATTGTATCATCCAACCTTACCAATTTGATAGTATGATTTAACTTTGTTCACTCATGCTCACAAGGTTATAAGTATGATTGGGTTGCATGGTTGAGGTAATCTCAATTTTCAGGTTTCAACTCATATTCTCTCCAATGTTGGGGGCATGTGCCTCCCAATATCTATTTATCACTATCTCCTTAGAAATATGCACTTTCCATATTTATATATATTTGTCCTAACATTAGTTTTAAATCCTTATAATGATACAACTTTCAAATCAACTTAAAAATAAACAAGGTGGTTACATCGATACGCATGTGTACTCCTAAACCTTACTCTTTCAATTTTAATATTTTCAATACTTTCAATCCCAAATAATATGCACTGATTATGTAATATAACATGATCTTGGTTACAAGTCAGTCACCATCAGAGCACTCAATTAGACTCACACAAAGACAAGGTGTGTTATACACACCCAGGTACACATTCTTTTTATATAAACTAGTAATTTTACTACTAGATTAAATGGGGAGGAAAATATAGATGATATTTATGTATTATATATCATCTTAATCTTATACACTTGGTAAACCCATATCTTGGTTTTTCCTCTCAATTTTGGGCCTTTCTCACTTTTGAAAGTGTCACATCTACTCTATCTTATGCCCCATGGCCTATCTCTTGGTCTGAATAGTCTTATGTTGATGAATTAGACCTTTTATCTTTCCCAAAATACTTAAAACCTACTTATATTTCACCTTTACAAGTTTTGAGTCTATACCTAATTTCCTATTCCCTAGACTCTAGCATCCCAGACAGATATCTATGTCGACAAAAGTGTCCAGTGCTCTAAAATCAATTATTTGAAAATGAAATGTATCTTAATAGTTTCCCTAAGTGATTTTATGTGATTTATTTCTCCAAAGGGATTTATATAAATATAATATGAACCCTCTTTCATTCCTCACCTAGAAATTTATTACCTACTCACCAAACAACTTAGTAAAGCATTCCATCAAGTACTTGATGAATAAAAGTTTCTCTATTTTCTCCTATTTTCATATCAGTCATAGGTATAACACATACACATGTTTGAAGTATTGAAGGAGTAGTCTAAGATCTATATTAAGTAAGTTATAAGCTAGGTCATAATTATACTTGTTTTACACATATTACATGATTCACACACAAGCCAACACATAGGGTATAACTGTAACATCATTTTGAGGCCCTATTCAAAGTATTTACTATGTATGCAGTATTCATTGATAGAGGGGTCATTAGGGTTAGTTTGACACTGTGTTCTCACAAACCCATTTTCCCCCAAGGTCACTATGAAGATGAATAATTAGGGATTTACAATTTCATGTTGAGCAATAGTCCATGAACTAGATCTGAATGCACCAAAGCCAAGGCAAAGATAAGCCTAGAATCATCTAGGTGGTTTCATAATTTTATAGTAGGTATTATTTATAAGAAACCTATGTCAAGTTCAATTAATAGTATTGACATAACTATCTCAGGCTGACGCTAGTATCTGTAGCTCTAGAAACACTCAATCTAAAATCTGATGATTGTTCTAAAATCATCCTTTAGTTTGATTCGTACATGTTCCAGATCTAGAGCTGCATTACCATCAGAACCAACTAAGTACATTACTTATTTGTCATTTCTATAGCTAACATAGTTTTACTTACTATTTTTAACCTCTCTTATTTTAATGAATTCAACATATATTATATTTGAGTTTAGCATCTAATTGAGTTGATTTAAAGATAGTTTATCATCCTTATGCCCTAGGCTATCTCTACCCCTTTAACCCTAGATAGCCCCAATCTAGGTATTTCTAGGGGAAAACATGTATGTAATAAGAACTTTGACCCAAGTGTGTATGGATCCAAGTTATATAAGTAAGATATAATCATGAAAGTATGTATGTATAAATGATGCCACCTTATATATATTTGTGTGTACATTATATAGGCAAGACATTATCATGAAAGCACATATATTATAGGTAACTTGACTCATATTTTTCTACATTTGAAAAATATAGAAAACGTAATAACAGGTAACCCCTTAATGGGAGAAGTATAGACAATGTAATCACACTATTTAAAGTTTGTTCTTATGTGGGTAAGATATATTAAATGTAGGGGTGCAAGTATCATGATTCTTTGTGGGCAATATATAATCAATAAAACACTAGTGTAAGATATGCCCCTAAATGGCCAAGATATAATTAGTGCAAGGAAGTAAAATAGGGTCCTTGCCCCAAATATTTGTATTATATAGATCATGGAAACATATGCAAGGAAATAAAACATCCACATGATATGATTTAAGTTGAATAATTGACTTTGAGACATGTGTCAATACGATAGCAAAGTAAAATCCCATGAAAGATAATAGGAAAAGGATGTGCAAGGTTCAAAGGAAAATTAGCATAGTAAAATGAAAAATGAAATCTGTAAAAAGGTTAGGAAAATAAAATGATCTGTCAAAAAAGAAGGAACAAAAAAATTAGAAACTCAAAAAATCAAGTATAAGATCTTCACAAATGCATGATTTTAATTAAAAATTTTAAAGGTTTTCCTTTTACTATAGCTAGGCAATATGCCCTTGAACCAAATTTTAATGTGATAACAAAGGGGCATAAATAAATTGGGCTTAAATTTTCCTTTCATTTCCTTTTTTGCATTTATATTTTCTTGATTTTCTATTGATACCTTATCAACCACATCGAATTCTTGTGATTTGATCTTTTTGTTATAAGCTTTCTTGAGGCAATTTTTATATACTCTAAGGTGCTCAATAACATGAATACATATCTCATCCAACATTTACAACTATGTAATCTCACTCTATAATTTTTGTCATCATGTATACTTTTAAGTAACACTCCAAGTGAAGGAATCTCAAATTCTACGGTAAATAATGGTTATGCACCATATACAAATGAATATGGGGTTTCCCATGGCTATCCTTATACCTATTTTAAAATCCCATAGACCACATAAATATCAAATTATGCAATTCTTCTCCATATTTGTTTACTATTTTGCATAGGATATAAACAATAATCTTATTAGTTGCTTCAACTTGGTCACTCCCATGTGGATAATAAGGAGTTTAGTTTGTATTTTTAATCTTATATCTAGCATAAAACTTCATGACTGTCTTATTCTAAAAAGATGAACCATTATCATTAATAATAGATGATGTTAGGGCAAAATATATAAATGATATGTACCATGATAAATATACAAGTATATTCACTTGTGTTTGAATCTAAAGGTTTATCTTTAACCCACTTTATAAAATATTTAGTTGTGGTGATTACAAACTTATGACCTTCTGAGGATGGTGGGTTAATCTTTCCAACTAAGTCAAACTCCCATATGGAAAATGGCCATGGAGAGCCAATGGGTTTTAATTATTGAGATGAGGAGTGAGTAAGAATACTATCTATTTAGTGTTGTTAAAAAAAATTACAAATTCATGGCATTCATGTTTCATTGTAGGCCAATAGTAACACATTATTAGAAATTTATATGACATGGCCTTTCTACTCAAATGTCTGCTAACTTGGGGTGAAGTCCTTCCTTTTTTCTCTCTATTATTTTTTATCTTTCTCATGTTTGTACATGGGTACCTAACATGGCCCAATAGCAAAGACCCATTTTCTATTCTTCCTTAATTATTTTGCTTACATGAGATCATTAGAGTATTAAATTATAGATAAGCTAACCTTGAACTAGGTGTATTTAAAACTTTGTGCACACTTAATTAATTTTATTTTTAGTTGTGCATATAATAATTAGTTATTTAATTGTTAATTACTTATGATACACTTGTCACACTAAAATTTTGGATATTGTTAGTTATTTTGATTATCTCTTAGCATGTTCTAGAGAGAAGCTTCTTGATGTGACAAGTGTTATATGAATCTTTTAGGAGTAGAGGTTTCTAGGTTCTTCTCCTACTCTCTCTTGTGCCTATTTATTGGGATCATTGTATTTATGCAATCATAAATTGATTAGTAAGTGATCTATTTGTGAGAAAGTCTTTTATTTATCAAAGCATTAATAATATTTTGTTTTAATCCCTTTCTTGTTTGAGTATTGTATTTGGCTTTGTGACCTATTATTTCCATTCTTCGTCTGTTGGCTAGATCCTGCATCCATATTCTTTGCTCTTTCACACTACACTCTTTATCATAAAATTATTGTAACATAATTTTGGCTACTTTGTGCCCAAAGAATATAAGCAAGTGCTCATCAAAGGAACTCATGAAAAGGGTGTCTCTAATAATAAAACATATAATAGTATCTCTTGTAATTTTCTTTTATTATTTCCAAAGAAATAGGGGGGATCATTTATTCTGATATGTAATTGAATGTATATGTATATAATTGTGATTTATATGTATCACTCTCTAATTAAAATACATATAATCCATCCAAAATTTTGATATCTACCACTCTCTAGTGAAATAGTTTCTAGTAGTCAATCTGATTAGAGGTTATGATGATGTTTGATCCTGATACATGTACAAATAAGGCTTATTTATTCATTTTGACATAATCATTTGTGTGAATTCATATTTGGCTTAAGCATATAGGAGGTTTTCCCATTAAAATGGGGCATTTCTTATTTATCAAAGAACCATTCAATGATTGTATGATAATTTGTTGATAAGCATCTTACAATAGTCATTAAGAGGGTTGGATTGCAATTCTTGTAAGATGTTAACGATTAATGGTTGATCTTCAATTTGATATGTAATTACCTTCATTAGGTCTATTTTCAACATTAAATATGACATTCATTTCTTTGTCATATGAAAATATTTTCTTCTCGTTTAGAAAAGTTGATAAAAAATATAATATCTTAAACATACACTAAAATTTCGTGTACTTATTTTTACCTTGATTTTTTTAAAAACCTAATACAATAAAAAAATTAGATTAATACCATACATTACCATCCATTAAAAAAATTATGAATAAAATATCTTATATGTTATGTTTGAAAAAAGAGAATTATATATCGACACCCCTCTACATATGTAGTGGAGCCCACTAGCAGAATCCAATAAAATCTAATAATTAGAAAAACATCATACTCTTTAACAGATGAAGTAACTCATACTCTTGATGTTTTGGATCTATTTTGTACTATCTTAGGATCCAAGCTTGCCATGAATAAAATTGAATTCATTATGACTCATCCTAGCCCACAACCACCTTGGATCCCTAGTGAATGGAATGAAATTAAACATGGTACAATCACTAGATACCTTGATATTCCCTTTGGGATTGGAGTCTCCCTCAAGGATATGTGGAATTACTTTATGACCAAATTCAAAGGTAAACTTTTGAGTTGGACCAATTGGTTCCTTTCCATGGCTGGACGCATCTAAATTGAAAATAAAATCCTCTTGGCTAGTCATGTATACATCTCATCTTGTTGGCTTCCATCTAAAATTTTATATAACCAACTAACTCAATTGATCGAAGGGTTTTATTTGGTCCAAATGGGGAAACAAGAAGGGCTCTTCTGCCACATCATGGTTACACTGCATTCAGCCAAATGATAGAGTTATTTTGGGTATTATTGACCCTTACACTAAAGGCATTTGTCTCACCAGTAAATAGATTGTGCGAGCTCTGGAAGGAGAGGATCCTTGGAAACATTTAGTCTGATACCACATTAAATCTACAACTGCTAGCCATGCTTGGGAAAAGATCACTTGGAATGATAAGCACCTTTTGGCCCCCTATTTCAAAATTCATGGGTCAGCTCCATTCAACTCCATTTGGAAAGTATGGCAAATCACCTTGAAGAATTTGGTTTGGTATGATCAATCATTTAGTCATGGCCTCGGCTTTGCAAACTCTTCCATATGGTGGAATCATCTAATTTGGCAGGATGGAAAACCCCTTGGGGATATTAAAAGTTTTAAAGGAAAGAATATTTTCAAAAAGGGCATTCAAGTGTTTCATGATTTATGGGATCCCATCAAATTCAACTGGAAGTCTTGGCAATAATTACGAGTTGAGTTCAACTTGACATTTCCCAATAAACAACCTCTTCTTCAAATACAACAATTTGTTCCCCCTGACCTCTTTCGTCTTCTATCCTCTCCTTGTCATTATAGCTTTTTGAAAGATTGGAAATGGCCTAATAAATGTAATATCTACTTATTTCCTCTCAAAACCATCTATAGATATCTCCTTCCCTCAATTTTGCTTTCACCTCATCTTAATGTCAAGTGGAATTGCAATTTTAGCTGAACAAAATGGAATGTGATCAGCCATCAAATTTGGATGTCTAAAGTTGATTCTTCATGTTAAGTTACCTATTGGCAATTACCTTAAATTTCTCCATCCTTCATTATCATGCCCCTTTTGTGCTAAATCTGAATCTATAAAGGATGCTTTCTGGTTTTGCTCTCATACTTAGAACTTGTGGCATTTTCTTTTCTCCCTTCTTCCTAGCCTCTTCAATCACACTTGGTCATGGAAAACAACATTCCTTGGTGTCTCCCCTCACCATAATATCCTCACTCAATTTTTCAAGCAAGTCATACTTAAATTCATTTAGAATTTTGGTTACACTATTTTTTCCAGCATCTCTCAGCCTCTTAAAATTGAAACTCAAATAATTTGTTGGAATCTCTCTTTATAAATTAAAAAATTTATTTCTATGCTCCACGATTATTTAAAAACTAACAATGATCTTAAAATGTCTATCTACAATGTTCAAGCACAATTACACTCAATTGACAGATAGACATCTTACTAAGGAAGCTATTTCATGGAGGCTTTGGAGAGTTTTCTACTTGCTCAACATTGACGTGTTGATTAGTGTTTCAAGTTTGTGTTGTTCAATATCTTCTTGGAAGAGATATATGAGTTGCTGAAATTATTGATGTTGTAATAGCACATTTTGATATTGAGATCTGATGTTTTTATTGCTATTGTAGCAACATGTTTTGTTTTCTTTATATGATGTAATGATGGCCTGGAGATGCTATTTTTATTGTTGTTGTAGCAACATGTATTATTATTTTTGTACACTCTAATGGTGGCCTGTTTGGCACCAATACCTTTAGTTATGTTTTCTCGCTGATGTAATCTGATTTATTCTTATTTATCCAATATAAATAAATAAAAAACTATGTATGTAAATAATCATTTTTCTAGATTTACTTGAAGTGATTAGCTTATATATCATTTACATAGTAAGTATAAAATAATAATATGATAGTTAGATTGCCTCTTCTCAATAATTTTATAAATAATTAATGTAAACTTTGAAGTGTCAAACAAAAAAAAATCTTTTGACGTTGTTCATATGGGAAATATTTTCCTGTGCACTACTCATAAAGGATTTTGTGCTCACTATTTATTTTAAAATATTTCAATTGAAGACAATATCAAACTTTTTTTTTAAATCAACAAAGTATGGAAATGTGGTTTTCCTTTTTTTTTTCCAAAAATATGTAATAATAAATAATAATAATATTTATTTTTTAATAAAGTTTTCCATCATAATTAAACAAGAATATATATATATATATATATATATATATATATATATATATATATATATATATATATATATATATATATATATGATTAGTTAATAAGATTGTCAAAAAAGTATATTTTAAATAAAAATTTGTAGGAGAAAAATGAAATAAAATATAAGAATTAAGTTGTCCAGATATTTTTTCCCTGATAATTTGTGCCTACTAAATAGAATAATTGATCCATTTATATCTCTAAAATTAAAATTGAAGGAAAGAATTTGAAGTTAAAACATGAAAGAAAGAGTTGTCTTGATGTTTCTTAAGGAGACCAACAAGGCCAATTTTTTGTTGGACTATCTCTATGATGAATAGAACTACACATCTTTAATTCTAATAATAATAAATAAGATATCATAGAGAACTTTAATTTATTTTAAATAGATAGTAAACCCTGCCATAAATTGCATAATATATTGGATAAGTAAATAAAAATTGTTCATTTAATTCTAAGATATTATTACAAAGTTTACATATACATTAATTTTGCAGAAGAAAACATTTTGATTCCATGTAAATTTGATGACAGCATACTTGTAACTAACACAAAATAAATCTCAAATCAAAAGAGAGTTTAGCGTACTTGAGAGTAATGTTGTGTCCATCTTCTAAAGATAGTGCTCAAAGTAGTGATACATTTTTGTTGACACATTTGGTTTTGATAGTTTTGTCCTATTTAACTTTATGTAAGATTTGTAGATCTCATCTTTGATGCCTCTATTAATATCTTTTTTCAAGATGTATAGAGCATTGATGTAAAATTTATTCAAAGGTAGACGATTGACATCAATACCGATTCTATGTAAGAAAGATGTATATTGAACATGCCAAGTACAATGTTTGATTCCTTATTCATATAACTTCATAGATGATTGAAGAGCCTTGAATGGATATCTATTATTTATATTTGTTGTATTTGACATACATCTTAATTTGTGAAACATCATCACTACATGGAAAACAATAAAAATATGAAGGGGATGGATGCCAAATTCAACAAAAATTATTGCATGTGGAATTAAATAATTTTACCGCAAACTTTTGGATAGCATGGAAATAAGAACTCTATTAACCGATCCCAACTACTATTATGGATTTTAAGTCTTTAAATTACACGACGATAAAATATATTTGTTGATACTAGAGTTTGGAAGATACACCATTTTGTTTTGGCATCATCTAGAAGTTGAAGCTAGAAACATTGTCCCTTGAATGTACAAAGTGCAACATACCCCTTGCATAATCTCTTTTGCATTAGGAAGCATATTAAAGGGAGGCCCTTTGAAAAACACACCAAGATCAAAAGGGTTGTAGTCTAATTGGTGAGGATGATGGTTGCTTATATCCATCCACCAATTGTACAAATCTATCTAGATACTTGCCACATAGAGTTAAGCGGTTAAGACTAGGATCGTAGACTAGGTGATTTTGGTGGCGTGGATGCCCCTTAGTTATCTCTGCTTAGTCAAGGAGCTCATTGATTTAGATGTATGCTTATTCAACATTGTAATTCGCTATAGTTTACTTCAAAAATATGGGCAGAGATACTGACATTCTATATAATTGAGTGGTTCTCTATAATGCTTAGGCATTTAATCCAAAAAAAAGAAAAAAGCACACTAACATAACCATAGGAGAAACCCACTTCAAACAAACTGCGTTTACAAACAAGATTAGTTTCATGTACTTTTTGTTTACTTATATTGAAAGCCATGACCTTTGTTTTACTCAAGTCCATTTGTAAACAATGAGTATCACAAAATGAGTTTAAAATTATTTTCCAATTTACTTTCTATAAAGGTATCGTATTTTGATAAATATAAATTATAATATGAGTCTAAAATATAAACCATAATGTAAACCTATAATGAACAAAGTTTAGATCTAAAAGATATCAAGAAGCAAACACATTTGTTAGATCTTAATCATTATCAATTTTAAAAAATTCAATACTCCATTTAAATTGGCCTCACGATGAAAAACTTACACTTTTAAAAAAAAATTACAAATTCAAACAATTTAAAAATAAAATATGCACACTTCATATTTAAAACAGAAATACAACCCCTTAATAAAATTACCAAATACTCCCACATATTATAAACTACCTTCCAAACTATTAAAAAAAACATAAACCCTATTTTTTTTTAAAAAGAAGAAAGTTTCCTTTCCGTTTCAATCATAATCACATGGCTACATAGATAGACGTGACCACAGAGTTTCTACACACCCACAACGGATCAGAACGCTAACCTCCAACTACTAAAAAAAGATCAGTAAAATCTCCCCCACAAAAAGACACGTTCCGCATAAAAAATTGTACACACAGACAAATAGTTGCAGTTTCCAAAACGAATCGCAGTTGGGAATCAGATTGTGGATGGAAACATGGCTTCTCTTTCTCCGTCTTTGCCTGTTAGCTATCTTCACAGACAAAATAGTTCATAACACTCGTCAATTTCCCCCTCCAACCATTATTTGTCAGATAATTGACAGTTTCTCAGCAGTGCAGGTGTCCGTCAGATTTCGGGTGGGAGTGTACATTCAGAAATTGGAAGACTGTGGTCAAAAGTAGGTTTTTTGGACAAGAAACTGGAATTATTCATTGCAAATACAATATTAAAGGGATTCGATCCGGCCATGTACGAAAGTTATACTCGAATAAAGTCGCTGGATTGAACTTTACTCATATGACCAATCCTTAAAAGTTACTTTAAATTTCCAAATTTTTTTCGCTTTAGGTGAAAAATGAAAGATAAATGATGATAGCTTTAGATTCCTCATTCACATATATACGTTTCCTTTACTCTAATATATACGTTTCCCTTACCTTTTTAGAAGGTATCATTATGTTTTTTTAAATGTTGAATCTTTTCGTGTTTTTTTTACATATAAATTGGTGACCAAAAAAATTCGGCAATGCTACTTGAAAAGTCAACTGCCAATGACAAGGGAGACTCGAACATGGGATCTACTGGATAAAGCCCACCTTCTTTACTATTGAGTCACCACCACAAGGGCCATAACAAATCAATAATGATTTATTTTTGGTAGAGGTAATTAATGTACTTTTATTGTTTTTTAAGAGTAACTTTTATGTTTATAAGTAAACTGTATAGATTTTGGTATTTCTTATGTTATTTAAATATATTTTTTTATTGTATTGTGCAAGTTTTTACAATGTTTTTGAAAGTTGTAGAAATTTAATTGTTCCTAAATAATTATTTATGGAGATTTACATTAAAATTTATATATATTCAGTTTTGCTGAATCTATTTGTTATGCCTTTTAAAATTTAAATGAAGTTGATACTCTAAGTGATTGAAATTCTTGTGTCGAAAGAAATTTTAAATTAAGTTAATTCTTTTTTTTTTTTTAATTTTGTAAGAAAAAAATTGACTTGATATTAGGGTTTTGTTTTATTTACAAAATCTCAATTAATTTGTCTTGATTTTTCAAAAATATTATCATATTGCATTTGACTCAAAATTTTAGTATATTATGATTTTGGGTTTTTTATAATTTTTTCTTATAAAATTTAAAGAAATGAAAGATGATGAATCTTTCCAAAGTATTTTTTCATATACAAGTTGGTGACAAGAAAGTTAACCAAATTATCATTCTATTGTATGCCAACATGATACTAAAGATGACCAATTTTTTTAAGCTCCTTTACACATGTAAGATATCATAAACAACCAAGGTCTACTTTGAAGTTTTATTTAAAGGGTAAGGGGATTGTTTGTCAAGGCCTTCGTAAGATCTTTAGTTTTGCCCATAAACTAGTGGTCAATTTTTTAAAATATTTTAATAATTCAAAGTAAATTTGGATATCTTTGTGTCTTGTATATATAATATATTATTTTTGTTACCGCTTTCATTATGTTTTACAATAAAAGAATTTACTATTCATCATTTTTGATCTTTATTTTTGTATTGAATTTTGAATAAGTTTTTGATTTTTTTTCTTTTTATAGTTTTAAAATGAAATAATTTATAAAGGTCATCTTTTATTTTATTTGTATATTGTGTTTGGATACTAGAAATGTATTACAATTTTTTATAAAAAAAGTTACATTACATAATACTCAATTTGTATGGATATGGATATAATATCACATTTAAATGCTTATGCAATGTTTTTTTTGGAAAAGATAAAAAATATTTTTTTGGTGTTATGTATGTTTGGCTTGATTGGTTTATATTTACCATATTTTTATATGATAATTTTTTGATTTGATGTTATTTGGGGGTTTTTATCATCAAAATCTATTAGGAAACTATCCACATTGATTCTTCATGGTCTTAAACAACTCTTAAAGGTTAAGGAAGTTGAAACTATGCATGGAAGTACACTGATCCAAAGGATATTTTCATATGTTCCCTGGTTTTATATAAACATGGTCCATTATGTAGAGATCATCAATAAGTTTATAAAAACTACTGAAATACAAAAAAAGGATATCGTATGCTCTAGTTATCATTGGTCAATTTGGTCAACAAATAGTCAAAGTTGGTCAAACTAAAAAAAATTATGGTCTTGGAACGTTTCTAAACCAATTTCATGATGTAAAACTCATCATAAGATTTCTAATGCATTTTGAATGGACCAATTTTGAGTTTGTATGCAAAAGTTATGGCATGTTGAAGTTTTTAGGCAATAGAGAAAAAATGTACAAGTATGGTGACTGGACATGCACGTGGTCCAATAGATTCTTGACACTTGAACCAATGAAATCCTCACATTTGGAGTGTCCATAATAGATCTAAAATATTCTCCAAAATTTTTAATAAATCCAACTTCCTAAGACTTGAGAAATAGGATTAACTCCATAAATATCTCTTTTCCCACAAATGTGGGATATTTCCTATAGAAATTGGGATATCTCCCATAAAAATGCATGGGAGGTTTAACCAAAGAACAAGATATAAAGGGTGGTTCGATCTATTGACCCTCATTTAGGGAGATAAAGTTAAGAAGTTTAAATAAAGGCTTGTACATGGAGATGGATAATGAAGAAATCCATAATTGGTGGGTTTTGAAAAACTATATAAACCCATGAACCTCATTTGTAAACTCATTCCAAGATCACTCCAAACTCTCACTTACAATACAAGTATTTTAGAAGCAAGCTCTGCAACTCTTCCATTTCAAATTTTTGGAGCATTGGAGGAGCATTGATGGAACTACAAAAGCTTCGATTCTTTATTATTCACAGGGTGTTATTAAGCTGAGTATTGTAACAATATCTCTATGGGAGGAGTTAGAACTACTTAGAGGTTGTAAAGGAGGATCATTTTATGGAGCCAATGACTTACGCCTATTCTGACTTAGCTCTGTGTAGAGGCTCTTAAAGGCCGTGCAGCAGAGGAGAAGTCAACAAAAAGGTGTGAAGTAGGGAGGCCATGCCAAAACATTAAGCAAGCCTTCCAAGACCAGTCTCGGCTTCTGTAGGACTAATTGGCACTTGATTTCATGATGGATTCATTATAGTTTTCCAAGTTTTAAATTTATACTTGTAAATGGATGTTTATAATGAATTAGTTCATCGTTTAGAGAACCTAGAGACGTAGGCATCTGTCAAACTCCATTATCAACTTATGTGTAGTGTTCATTATCACTTGCATTCCATTATTTTCAATTGATTATTTTTTTGGAGTTGAATTTCAACATTAAAACTAATCTGCTTATAAGGATCCAATAAGTAAAAAATTTAGAGTAGAAAATCTCCCTTTTTACGGATTAATTTTGATATCAGAGTAATTCGAATGCAGTATTTACTTCTAATTGCATAGCCTATTGATATCAATTTTAATTACTTGTAAACATTTTGGACTTGTTTAATCTTCCAGTGTAGTGTGTAGTTTTTGGAGATACAGGTTGTTTGCAGGAGCAGGAAACCATGGGAAAAGCCTTGAAGCGTGAAAGGCTTGAAGAGCTCAAAGTGTTCAATCGGTAGATCTAGGATGAGAATATTTTATTGAGATCCAAGTTTCACTCCTTAGAAGAGGAGGTTTAATGCTTAAAAGTTGATTTACAAACCAAGGATGAGTTATTGGTACAGTTGCAGAGTAGTGAACATAAGGAGTTACCTTCCACCACAGATGTAGAGACCATGACAGACAATTGCACTGTAAGTTCACCATGTAGCACTTCCAGTCAGTTTTTGATGTAATTTTTGGTGATTTTAAGAAACACACCAAAGTTATTGGCTTGAATTTTTTTTTTTAAATAGGTTTTGACAGAAGAGGTCTTGGCAAGAATATCTGAGGTATTGCTAACCCAATACAAGTCAAGGATCATCCTTATTTTTTAGGTTTGGGTTATGGTAATGATCAAATGGAAATTGGAAAGAGTTCTAAATTTGTTGAAGGAAGACAAGATTTCCATAGCAAAGTGTTTACGCCACTAGTACAATAGAATTCCTTCATGCAAAGGAACAAGTCATCATAGTAGGATGATGAAAGGTGTAAATGAATGACCAGAAGAGGTAATGAAATTCCACCTCTTCATTCTTACACTTAGCATAGCACTAAATGGAATTGTGTAAATTTTGAAACTTCTAATCCTCCCTTTCAGTATTAAAAATATGGCTATGCTATACTAAAAATATGGCATTCTTTTCCTTGTACTTTTTGTGGGTTAAGTAACCATTATGTTGCTAGTTATTGGAAAAGAAGGTCATTGATGAAGAAGTTGATTCCTTTTGTCAAAAAGAAGGTAGGTAATAAAGACCAATCTCATTATTCAGAGGTAATAAATGGAAAATATGATTCCTCATCCAAGAAGGAGGCTAAGAGGAACTTTTGTGCTCATTATCATGTGAATGTGCATCAGGTTGAGCAGTGTTGGAGTCTTCATCCATCTCAAAACAATAAGATGAAGATGGAATACATACCTATTGCAAAGGTAAATGAAGTTATTAATCCACCACCAGTTGATGAGTCAACCTAGGTACTTAATAAGGAAATAAAACCACCTAAATGAGATAATATAATAAAATGGGTTTGTAAAAAGTTAGTTTTATGTTTGCATAGCTGGAATTGTAGATTAACATGCAAATTTTTCAAAACATCTTTAGGATTTTTGATGATTGATGAAAGAAAAATTAGCCAATGTTACAAATTTAAATGTTTTTGGTGTAACCAAATGAGGAGAATCTTGTAATAGGTTTATCATGCTTATTTTTTCTCACATTTTAATTAACTCCATTATGAATTTGACATTAGTATACACAAGTTGTTTGGGACATGTTCAATGTACCTACTTGATACTTAGAATTCAAGTAGCTATTGTTATGAAATTGCATCTGATGATAGAATGTGTAGGATGCAGTTCAAGACACATACATGGGCAACATTTTGTCTACAATTGTACTAGGTGATATTTTGTAGTTATAAGCAATTCACCCTTTTGGTAATGTAACCAGTGACACAAATAAATTATTCTATCCCCATGTTATACAAGATATCTTATTCACTGGCAAATCACTGAATTAGTTGGATACTTGTCTCTTTGACTTTGAGGTGTCTTTTTCAAACTAATCATTTTATGTGATGTTTTGATTACAGTGAATTGATGATTTTCCATAGGAAAGGAATGTCACAGCCTACCCATATCAGAATAGTAGTTTTAGATGCCATAGATTCCACTATAGATATCTTTATGAGGCATTGCAAAGAACTAAATCCAATATAGGGAAAATGAATGTTTCAAGTTTTGGTGGAATAAAAACCTTCTAGTAGGGAGGAATGATTCGAAAGATATTTTTAGATGTTACTTGTTTTTATTTAAATGTGTTCCATTATGTAGATATCTTCGATATATTTTCAATAATTATTGGAATGCAAAAAAGGGACATTATATGCTCCAGTTATCATTGGTCAAAGTTTGGTCAATAGATAAACAAATCTGGTCACACTAGAAAAAATGATGGTCTTGTAAAAAATTTAAACCAATTCCATGGTGTATAAATCATCACAAGTTTTTTGATGCATTTTGAATGGACCAATTTTAAGTCTGTATGCAAAAGTTATGGCCTATTAAAGTTTTCAAGCAACAGGGAAAAAATATGCAAGTACAATGCTTGGACACACGCATGGTCTAATAGATTCTTGACATATGGACTAATGAAATCCTCACATTTTTAGTGTCCATAATAGCTCTAAAATATTCTCCAAGATTTTAGAAAAATCCCACTCCCTAAAGATTGAGAAATGGGATTAACTACATGAATATCTCTTTCTCCACAAATGTGGGATATTTCCCATAGAAATTGAGATATCTCCCATAGAAATGCATGGGAGGTTTATCCAATGAGAAAGATGTGAAGGGTGGTTCAGCCCATTGACCCTTATTTTGGGAGATAATGCTAAGAAGCTTAAATAAAGGCTTGTACACAGGGATGGATAATGAAGAAATCCATAATTGGTGGGTTTTGACAAAATATATAAACCCATGAACCTCATTTGTAAACTCATTCCAAGATAATTCCAAGAGCACTCCAAGATCTCACTTAAATTACAATTACTTTACAAGCAAGCTCTGCAACTCTTCCATTCCAAGGTTTTGGAGCATTGGAATAACATTGTATGAGACTACAGAAGCTCTAATTATCTACTATTTGCAGGGTGTTATTATGCTAAGTATTGTAATAATAGCTCTATTAGAGGAGTTAGCACTACTTGGAGGCCAAATAGGAGGATCATTTTATGGATCTAACGACTAACGTCTATTCTGACTTAGCTCTACATAGAGGCTCTTGGAGATTGTGCAGTAGAGGAGAAGTCAATAGGAAGGTGTGAAGCAAGGAGGCCATACCAGAACATTGTGCAAGCCTTCCAAGACTAGTTTGGGTCTCTGTAGGACAAATTGGCACTTAAGTTCATGATGGATTCATTATAGTTTTGTAATTTTTAAATTTGTACTTGTAAACAAATTTTTATAATGAATTGATTCAACATTTAGCGAACTCAGAGATGTAGGCATCTACCAAACTCTGTTATCAACTTGTGTGCAGTGTTTGTTATTACTTACATTGCATTATTTTTAGTTGATTATATTTATGGAGTTAAATTTTGGAATTAAAAATAATCTGCCTAAAAGGATTTAATAAGCAAAAAATTTAGAGTAGGAAATCTACATGTTTACATATCAATTTTGGTATCAGAGTAGTTCGAATGCGGGATTTACTTTTAATTACATAGCCTATTAATATCAGTTTCAATTACTTGTAGACATTTTGGACTTGTTTAATATTTTAATGTAGTGTGAAATTATTGGAGATACAAGTTATATGTAGGATCAGGAAACCATGGGCAAAGCCTTGAAGCATGAAAGTCTTAAAGATATCAAAGCGTTTAATCGACAGATCTAGGATGAGAATAGTTTCCTAAGATCCAAGTTTCACTCCTTAGAAGAGGAGGTCGAACACTTGAAATTTGATTTTCAAACAAAGGATGAGATCTTGGCACAATTTTAGAGTAGTGAATAGAAGAAGTTACCTTCCACCACAGATGCAGAGACCATGATGGATGATTGCACTATAAGTTCACCATGTAGCACTTCCTCCTAGTCAATTTTTGATACAATTTTTGGTATTTTGAGAAACACACTAGAGGTATTGGCTTAAAGTTATTTTTTAAAATGGGTTTGGATAGAAGAGGTCTTGACAAGAATAGCCAAGGTATTTCTAACCCAATACAGGTTGAGGATCATCCTTATTTTATAGGTTTGGATTACACTAGTGAGCAAATGGAAATTGGAGAAAGTTCCAAATCCATTGAAGGAAGATAAGCTTTCAAAATTTAAGTTCTTACGCCATTATTACAATAAAATTCATCCATAAAAAGGAAAAAGTCATCACAACAAGATGATGAAAGGTGTAAATGAGTGACCAGAAGAGGTAATAAAATTCCACCTTCTCATTCTTACACTCATCATAACAATAGATGGAATTATGTAAATTTCAGAACTTCTAATCCTCTCTTTTAGTATAAAAAATATGGCTATGATATACATAAAATATGGCATGATTTTCCTTGCACTTTTTTGGGTTAAGTAACCATTATGTTGCCAATTGTTGGAAAAGAAGGTCATTGTTGAAGAAGTTGATGCCTTTCATCAAAAATAAAACAAGTGTTAAAGACCAATCTCATCATTCAGATGCAATAAATGGAAAATATGATTCTTCATCCAAGAAAGAGGCCAAGAGGAACTTTTGTGCTCATTTCCATGTGAATGGGCATTAGGTTGAGCAGTGTTAGAGACTTCATCCATCTCAAAACAATAAGACAAAGATAAAATATAGACCTGTTGTAAAGGTAAATGAAGTTTTTAATTCACCACTAGTTGATGAGTCAACCCAAGTATTTACTGAGGAAATAAAACCACTTAAATGGGATAATCCGATAAAATGGGTTGGTAAAAATTTCCTTAGTTTTATGATTACATAGCTGGAATTGTAGATTAACATGCAAATTTTTCAAATCATCTTTGGGATTTTCAATGATTGATGAAAGGAAAATTGGTCAATGTTTCAGCTTTAAATATTTTTGGAGTAACCAAATTAGGAGAATCTTGTGATAAGTTTATCATGTTTGTTTTTTCTCACATTTTAATTAAATCCATTATGAATTTAATAACAGTATACGTAGGTTATTTGGTACATGTTCAGTGTACCTACTTGATTCTTACAATTGAAGTAGATGTTGTTATGAAATTGCATCTGATGATAGAATGTGTAGGATGCAGTTCAAGAGCTATACATGGAAATATTTTTTTGTAGTTGTACCAAGTGATATTTTATAGTTATAGATAATTCACCATTTTGGGAATACAACCATTAACATAGACAAATTTTTCTATCCCCACACTATACATGATAGCTTATTCACTAGCAGATCACCGAATAAGTTTGACACTTGTCTCTTTGACATTGAGGTGTCTTTTCAAACTATTTATTTTGTGTGATGTTGTGCTTACAATGAATTGATGATTTTCCTTAGGAAAGGAATCGCGTAGCCTGTCCATATCAAAATATTAGTTTCAGAGGCCACAGTGTCCATTGCAGAGATCTCCATGAGATATTGTAGAGAACCAAATCTAGTACTAGGAAAATGAATGTTTTAAGTTTTGGTGGAACAAAAGCCTTCTCAATGGGGAGGCATGATCTGGAGGATATTTATAGATGTTCCTTGGTTTTATTTAAATGTGTTCCATTGTGTAGATATCATCAAGATCTTTCCAACAACTATTGGAATGTGAAAAAGAGACATCATATGCGCCAATTATCATTGGTCAAAGTTTGGTCAACAAATCGTCAAATCTGGTTAAACTTGAAAAATTTATAGTCTTAAAACATTTTTGGATTGGTTCCATGGTGTAGAAATCATCATAATCTTTCTGACGCAGTTTGAATGAATCAATTCCAAGTTCATATACAAAAGTTATGGCTTGTTGAAGTTTTTAGGCAACAGGGAAAAAATGTGTAGGTATGATGACTAGACATGCATGTGGTCTAATAGATTATTGACACATAGAATAATTAAATACTCGAGTTTAAAGGTTCCATAATATCTCCAAAATATTCTCTAATATTTTAGACAAATCCCACTTCATAAGGCTTGAGAAATGGGATTAACTCCATGAATATCTCTTTCCCCACAAATATGGGATATTTCCCATAGAAATTGGAATATCTCCTATATAAATGCATGGGTGGCTTCTAAAGCTTCACACAAGCTAGTAAAAGTCTTCTAGGATAGTGCTTGTCAAAAAATAAGTAACAAACCTCCCATAAACCATTATGTATTCTAAGTAACATTGATTTCAAATTATAGATTTGACAAAAGTGTTTTGAACCTTACATCATGTTCCTGTATAATTTAAGTGAGCTCCTGCTTTATATCTTTCAATGTGATATTACTTTTTTGCTAAAATTTGGGACTGTCAAATTCTTGAAGGAATGCCATTTTGAGTTGATCATAGTCAATCATTGCTTGTTTAAGATCAAAATTTTTATACCACTTATGTGCTCACTCCAAATGTGTAGTCATGAATTATGTGGCCTTTCGTTTAGAAGAAGTGATGCCTCATGCCCTCCAAATAAGTTTACACTTAGGGACGTATTTTAATGCATTCTCTATACCTCAATATTTAGGTAGGTGAATCATCATTTCATAATATATTATTGGTAGCTAAGGTGTTTGTGTTGGTGGTTGTTGAGAACCCCCAGATCCTATCCCTTGAGGTGAAGTCCACCACTTCCTCCCGTGCCACCTCTTAATCTGCCTCTAGTGCCTCCATTAACAACACCCATGCCATGGGGCATGATAGCTGGTTGATTAATAAGATTTAGACTCGTACTCTATCAACTATGAATGCCAAATCCTCCAAGCATCCTAAATTGAGCCATGAATTCCCTTGAAGAGGTAAAGAAAGTGTTAATTTCATATGAGTTACAATTGGCTCGACTATAATATCCCTTATAGGATCATTTTTTGATTCCATGCTATTTGTATCCTAATTATATATACGTAATTTGTCTAATTCAAAAATATGATCGTGCACTATGGTTAGGGAGCTTGGTTGGTTAAAACTTGGTTCTTCAATTTTTATCGTCTTGCTAGTTTTGCCTTCATATGATAAAAGTGGCATGGAGCATGGTTTGAAAGTGATGGGTTCCTCTTTATGTGTTTTCACTTATTTGTGGATCCTAACAACACTTCTTGAGTTCCCCTGGTCCATTCATGTGCTTCTTACTCCTATGATCTTCTATCGAGCTTCATCATATTTTCACTTCTGTAATGCACATTGCCTGGATACCATTGTGAACCTAAAATCCTTTACCAAATCTTCTTTATTCTCCTTAAAAATGTACAAATCATGTAAATAAGTATTTATCTCTCCATTGTCATCGTTTCAAGCCCATAGTCAATAAACAACTTCTTGGTTTTTAATGGGAAATTTCTAATATATTGGCCATGTGGTTCTCTTAGGAACTTGAACTTGGCTTTTTCTAGACAAGAATAAGTGGTTAAAACATACTCTAGAATGTAGCTATTCAACACTCCTATCCACTAAATGTTAACAACTCATATCCACAGTGTTTCAAGTTGAGCTCTATTTGTCATTCTAATTTCTAATATTGTCTTCTCCAAAAGTTTCGTGATCGACCTTTAGCATACGCAGATAGCCAAGTATGCAAATGAACTAGGATTTCAACAAAAGAAGTTTCATATAATGAATTATAGAGATTTTTTACTACCCACTAGCATATAAAAACTCCTAGCTCAAGGTAAGGAACCACAAAATTATCCTCAACCCTAGTAATCCATCACTTAATACTCTCAAGGGTGATACATTCAAGCATCTTCCATTACTATGAAACAAGAACTATGGGTCCCAACAATAGAACCAAAATGTTTGGTTTTTATCCTTTAATAATGTTTCAGGCACTGAAGTGTATCCCCAATACGCTATCACACTAACCCTTCATGCAAGACTATGGTCTTGCATTCTCACCTGAAGCACGTAGCTAAAGACCAGTTCACATTGGTTATGTTGCGCAGTAACATATTAGTCATATTCTTTGGGTTCAAACTTATATTTGATTATAATTTACATAGAAAAAGAGATAAACTACTTTGGTCCTTGTATCATTAATCCCAACCACCATAATATGCAAATAAATGCCATTGAAGTTTGGAATTATTACTTAGAAAAAGTAAAAGTTTGCATAGAACTCATATTAAGTTATAACTACAAGTACTCAATGAAAACTTACTAGAGAGATGCATAACTATCAATTAACTAGAACTTGAACATCAAAACTGATTATAATATCCATAAACTCTATATTATGCTTACCAAAATGATATCCAAAATATGTCACCATACAATGCTTTCATACAGGGGTATTTATACTTTTTTTTCCAAACCAAGTAGTTACATACTTAATGATAAGAGTAATCATCCAATGAACTCTTCATGAATTGAGATTCATGGTAGTTTATTAACTAGTTTCTCCTAAGGACCCATGCCTTTGTGCCCCTATATACTTGTTATATGTTAGATCCTTGTTTCCATGTGTCTATCTCTTTATAGCTTGGTGTTAAACTCATGATGGATAAGGTCTAGATGTCCCTTGAGAATCACTCCTTAACTATCTCCTACTTCTCATGCTCTCCCCAAGTCTTTTTCTCTTGCTCTGAGTCCTATATTCTCGGGTCCTTTGTAGTTATACCTTATATTTGACTAGGTCTTCTCATGTTGGTTCTTCCATGCCCTTGTTCTTTTTTACCTTGTTAGTTGTGTGCCATAGTCATATTACTCCAGTGTAGTTATATGCCCTAGTATCTATGTGTTATACTTCTTTCATGTCGTGTCGGTTTCATGCCAAAATACTAAAACACTTAGCTAAAATTTGGGGTCCAACCAAAATAGTTAAGAGGAATACTAAAGTACCAAGTGTAGGAATCAAATCACCCTCTATCTCTTTACTCTATACTCTCTATTAGAATGGTGAATTATTGACTAGAATAAGAATCAAGACATCCAATCTTCCTAATTTAGGAGGGAACTAGAATAAGAGCCCCCTAGTGTGGAATATTCACTACCAAAACTAAGGGGTTTAAGCCCTATCTATTTATTTGACACAGTCCCAATTGCCTTAGGGTTTAAGGCTACACTATAAGGTGTTATATGAATCACCAACTGGAATATTCACTACCTTCTTTGGTTTCATAGGTTTAAGGCCAATCGTTAGGACTGATACCTGACAATACCTTATCTTGGTTTTGGCCTTGGTGGCACACCCTAGCTATCCCACTCTAGTTTAGTACTGAGCTCAAGAGGAGTCAAAAGGTACTAAACTCAAGAGGATTAGAAATTGACTAAAATATTGGACTTATTAAGATTTAAGCTCGGTTATGGATGTTAATGGTCGAGATAGAGATAGGGAGCCATATATATATGGGCTCAAATATGGATTAGTTGAGATAGAGATATGGATGAAGGACATAGATAGGGCCTATGCTATCATGGATGTAATATATACATAATATGATGGGATAAATTAGGCACAAAAGCATCCACCTATCTTGACTGATACATCCAACCTTCAGTGAAAATATGATAAATTGACATTTGCTTCTTTATTTTCACCTTCATCTATCTTCACTTGGGGGCATCTAGATCATATATTAAAATGACTTAGGTAAAGTAAGATTGGGTTGTCAATTGAACCCCCCAATCACTTTTATACCCTAACATTAATGTAGACCTAGAGATTTACTTTCACCTTACGATTATTATTCCATGACTATTCCTTTCACCAAATAATAGAAAAAACCTAGATAATACAAATCCAATTTTCATTCCCTCATCAATGAACCTCAACATGCATAGGTGTTCATCCAAATAGGTAAGGTCCAACATACATACTACTACATATGATCATGCACTTGTCAAACCCAACATAATATTGATGTTGTTTCCTAGTTGCACTATTGACTAGTATGCCATATACTATTATTTCTATTTTACTGATGTTCTCATTCATTGGCTGACCATTCACTTCCTAAACCATTATGTCGATGCACTTCCTTGACCCTCATTTCCTAGATACTCTATCTCTCTCACTATAGGTATGTCGAGCAATGCCATTCGATAAAGCACATGAAATTTAGTCCATAAATGATGACTCACACCTATCTATATCTTCTCAGTGAACCAACAATTTAGTTATAGATCTGTCAAGTTGATTAATAAATAACATTGTCAATGAGCTAATGAATTAACCATTTAAAATATACCTTCCTTTCCTATACATATAATATAGGGTTGTCTTACCCAAACTAATAATCCCATATTTTATTCATGGTATATGTTGTAATGTTAACACCATTATAGGTGGTGTTATTCCCATCTCATAACCATGTTATTCTAGGTGGTGCCATTTCCATCTCATAATCATGTTATTTATGAAGGGTTATAAAAAGGATTGAACATAGATTCAAGGTAAATTCCTAAATAATTTGTGGGATTTTAGATCAATGGGTTGATCAATACACATGATATAGTCTTATAACTCTCACAAGAGCTGGTCACACTAATTCATTGATGAAAATGGAAAGAAGCATGATCTCTCTATTGTATACATAGCATGAAACATATATAACAAATGCATTATGGGGGGATTAGGAGATAGAATTTGTGCCTCAATATCCCATAGTTAATGGTAGGGGCCAATTGAGTAGAGCTCTCAACCAATGACTATAGGTCAAGTTAGGTCATTTATGTACCACCCAATTCCCATAGATAGATAGATAGATAGGTCGAGATGGGGATGGTATTTGATAGGTCACCTATTTATATATGGGGGAGATTAAGATAAAGATAAAATTTATGTGCTCAATCGATCACTCAACCATTTATGTAGATAGAGATAATATTTGCACACTCATAGTACAGAGATAGCATTTTAGGTATATAGATCAAAATAGATTTTCTTCAATCTCTTAGTAGTAGGATTATCGACTTATTCATTCCCCTATGACTCTATCATAGTCTTGAAATGGAATGGTTCGATATGATAAGGGATCCTATGTGGACATTCATAACCACATGATACTATTTGGACATAAATCTAGTCATTTGAACATTTTTACTTGATCATCGATTGATCTATAGTCACTACTCAAATGTTTATTACTTGAATAACACAATCAACTCAATATTATATTAATTTCACCATGAAAATCATATGACAATATCCCTAGATTAATCCATAATGGTGGTACCTAATATATCAGGCATGAAGGGGCTATTTACCATGGTACACTCCTTTTGGAGTAGAAGGAATCAAAACATCATTCAAGAGTCATTCAAAAAAATACCATTCACTCTGAAACAAATTTTAGACAAATGGGTCAATCTACACATGCATCAATTCCAATCTCATGCATTCATGACCTAACCACTTTATTCTAAACTCACTTATAAGAGTAGAGTCATATTGTAACATTTCAAACTTGTATAGGACACTACCACTACCGATACTATTTGGGGTGGAGGGAAGTGATTTAGAACCCTATTTTCTTAGGTTCATATCAAAATTGATCATATCACTATCTCCATCTCCCCAAACCATATGGAGAGAGGGAGTGTCAAGCACATTAATTTCAAAAGTTAGTGCTTAGACATATCTATATCTATATCTATATCTATCATTAAGCAATTGAGTTTTCTTTAAGGGAGTAATCAATAGGTCTAGTACCAATTAATGTATCTAGTATTAAGTGGTTTAGTGCTCTTGTCATTACTTGGTAGTAGCTTAATACCTCTTAACTCCCTTTTGATCTTAATATTATACATTGGAAGTCAAAATAACATCATCTCGCAAGGCCTTTCTAAAATCCTAGGACTTTTTTAAATTATGCATCAAGATCTCAAACTCAACTCATATCCTAGGCCTATATTGAGTATATCTTAGACCTTTCCTAGGACCTCAAACTAAAATGAAATCCTAGGCCTTTTCTCTACCAAGCATAAAGTGAAGAAGGTACTTGTAGATAATAAAATATAAAATACCCTCCATCTAGAAACACTATGGTATATCATCAGAAGTGTAATTTGATGATTGAAAACTTTGTTATTACATGACATTGTCCTTGGAGATCCACCATCACTCCCTCATCAACCCTCAGTATCTTTCATCATCCCTAATCAATTCCTTGTCATCCCTAATCATCCTTAATCACTCCCTCATCAATATGTATTAACATTGCCAATTTCAGAGCGAACATGGGAGGATATAAGTAAGGATTTTATTTTAAGGTTTCCTAGAACAAAGAGAGGAAATGACTCAAAAATGGTGGTAGTTGATCAATAGATTTTAAAAAATTACACATTTTGTGGGTTATAAAAAAATAGTGATGTGCCAAACATTGTTAAATTTCTTTTTATGATATTTTAAGACAACATTGTGGATGAAGTTGAACACCAATTGTTAGTTTAATTTAGCATATCATCCTCAAATAGAGGTGGTCAATATGAAGTTGGGTAATCTGTTGGGATGTTTAATTAAAGTAACCTCGGAACTTGGGATAATATTTAGGCACAAGCTGAGTTCACTTATAACAATTTAGTTCATAGGAGTACATGAAAGACAAAATTTTATATTATGTATGGGTTATGTTCAAGAGGAGTTGTGGAGTCAAACAACATCAGAAGTGAATAAAGGAAAAGTTTAGAGATAAAATATTTTTCAGAACATGTGAGAGACATGCATAAGCAATTGCATGAACAATTGGAGAAGAGTATAATGCAATATAAACATCATTTATACATGAATAAAATGGAAGTAAAATACCATGTTTGAGAGATGGTATTAACACGCTTGATGAAAAATATATTTCTAAAAAGAACATATAATAAGTTGAAGTGGAAGAAGATTAGACTGTGTAGTGTTGTGAATAATGCATTTGAAATTGAGTTGCCAGATGGAATTAACATTTTAACTTTTTTTAAAGGGGGAGATCTGTATCCTTATCATTAAGGGCATAATAATGGAAGAAAAAATTGGAATTTTTATTTATATTTAGGATAAAAAAATTAGAGAGGGTAAATGCCAGAAAAGAAGCACAAAAACACAAAACAAGTGATTAACACAAGAATGAAAAAAAGGACACTTAACATAGAGTATAAATAACATTTGAAAAAATGGAACATGGTTGAGACATTGAAGATGCGACATGGATCAGTGCATCCAAAGATGAAAATCATGAAATATCATTAGCAAAAGGAATATGAACAAGATCTCATTTTATTTTAATTACCAACATGTGTGCTACAAGAACATATAGGTTCACATGTAATCCTACATCAACCAAAAATATGTTAGATTAGGAAAGATAGCTAAGTCTAGTTTTTCACACAAGTTTATGATTTTGTTTAAGTCTTGTTTGTAAGCTTTCTAAATGTCTATTGATGCACACATTTTTTTTAGTTTGATTAAGATTTCTAATCTTTATGAAAAGAATTTTTTGGGTCTTTTGATCAAGTGTAATAGTGCAAGGATTTGTGTGATTTTCAAAAAAGTCTCCAATACCCTATCAAGTATCAAAACATTAACCAAAGTCACTTCATTTTTTTTTTCCATATAATTAGAAATTTTAGTGTGTTATGTAAAGGTCATGAAAGAGCTTTATCTTCATTATAAAATTATTGTGATAACTTATGATAAGTTTGGAGGTGGAATTGACATCAATATTAGTTATAAAATCATTTCAATTAATTTAAATCTTTCAAAGTTATTATAACATTATCACACATTATAGAGCTATTTCAGAATCTTGTGCTAATACATGGTAAGATTCATGACAAATATGAGGATTCGATAAGATTACGTGTTCATTTGAGGTTATTATACTTATAGGTAAAACAATATATATTATGGAGATATTTGATGGTATTAGTGATCTAATAAATAGGAAAAGGTTCTAATTTTCATCTATCTAATTGATTTTTGTTGGGTAGGTTGCATTGGAATAACAAAAGAGGATAACATATTACCTATAATTTGTTATAGTGCATCAAATTGTGTAAAAATTATGTAATTTTATACATTGAGATATATTATCATCAAGAGTGTGTTAATAATATAATGTTGTTATTAGGTTTTTAAGCACTTAATGTAAGTAGGTGGGTCTTATGCCTTTATAAGCATGATCCTACACTCATGCAAAGAGAATTTCTAGAAGACACTGCTAGGGAAGAAGGATGATCACAGATCATAGTGACTATTCTAATATATAGCTACACTTATAAATAATGTTAGTTAGGAAGCATAATTTAGAGGATTTGATATTATAATGCATTGCATTTGAGATTTTTGTGTTTTTGTCATTTTGTGTGCATGTTGTATTTTCTAGGTATTGAAATCAAGTTCATTTGTATTATATTATGTATTCCATTATGTAACTTTATAGGATGTATGTTATAAAGCATCTCTTAATTGGGAACCCTAATTAAAAATACATCAAATTGTCTTTGGTCCCACTCTAATAGGAAAAATAAGATGACCAAGGGTTTCACTTCCAACACCATCATATCCTGTGATGATCATGCAAGTATGGACCAAGTCATTCAAGAAAATTCCAAATCTATATTTACATTTATCGATGCATATATTTATATTTGAGCCATAGTCAACCATTATTCCATTGTTTTCTTTATCTTATATAAATTATTTTATAAATAGTGATCCATAATATGAATTTTCAAGTGGCACATCCTCTTTAGTAAACACAATATGAAAATATTTTTCTTTCTTCTTGATTGAATCAATTTATCCAATAAAAACCTGAAGTGGGTGCAGGTTGTATTCTACAGGGACACTATTGTACTATTTTTTTTACATCATATGGAAATGGATTTTATCAGTGGATTCCTCTTAGTGAATATGTGTTTAAGGTGTCACACTTGAATTTGTATGTATATTATCTAGTTGGATTTGATCATTATCAATTAAATGTTTTAATTTATATTTCAAAATGATGCATCAATTTTTAGAGTGTTCTTGAACTCTATAGAAACCATAATATGCATTGGTATCAAAATAACTAAACGATTGTCTTAAATTACTAAATTCCCTTGTTGGATTAAATTAATCATGTTGCATTCATGGAACTTCTTGAATACATTTTTTCAACTTTCAATTAATTTTGTAAATTCAATACACTCCTTTTTTAAAGGCAAAACAAACTTCTTATTTGAATTCTCTATAAAATTGATCATTATATTAATATTTTTCTTAGTTTCAAACTCATGGTATGTGCCTTTTAGTCTTGAAACATACTTTATTATTAAATTATGCATTAGCATGAGCATTGGCTCTTGCTTAAGCATATTTTAGTCTAAAATATTGAATCCAAAGTCCTTAACCACATGAAAAGTTTCGTCAAAGGATTGATAAGTGTTGAATACTAATTTTTATTTGATAATTAATATTAAATTGTTGATAAAAATGCTTTGAAGCTTATTGTTAAAAGGTTTATTATTAGTTACCATGGTCTTTAATAAAATCACATATTATATAATTTATTCATTATATGATTATGTAAGTTGAGATAATTCTAAAAAATTAACATTTTGAGCAATATTTATGTGAAAATGTGCCAAGAAATCAATAATTATAGGTGCAAAGAATTCACGGAACAACATAAAGTATAAGATCAATCAGGTGTTTAGTTCCTTAAACTTCTTAATAATAACTTGGTTAACAATTTATCATCATAAGCAATGTTTAATAAAGAGACGTAATATGACATAATATGACTCATTTACAATAAGAAAGTTCAAGCTTCCACAATCCATAAAAATGACTCATTTACTAATAATTAAAATGTTCAAAGATTATTAGATCATTGATTTTGATTATTTTTACTTCTATTTATTTTAAGGGAAGGGGCTTCTATATGTTTATGCTATGATAGTAAGGTTTAAGCATTGATGTAAAACTTTGAATACTCACATATCAGTTGGCCTAAGAACTCATTTAAAGGCCCTCTTCTACTTTTCTTTATTTCATAATTTTGGTCACTTTTATTATTTTGTGCATCTCTTTTATGAAAATATTATAAATAAAAATTATCCCTGTATCACTACAAGTTGTATCACAATACATTAATAACTTAATAAAAGGTATGGAAAGATAGAAAATAAGATAGTATGATTGTTAATTATTATTTTTTATTATCAAACAAATTAAATAACTCATTATCATAAACTTAGAAAATCACATTTATTTGTATCAATTCATTGACTCGACAAAAGTTGAAGTATTATTATAATTATAAAAACTAAAATCAATTATAACATATATAACTAGGCCATGCCTTTTATTTGAGAATTTCTCTATCTCAAAATTATTATACTTTATGGAATAAATTATTTTAGATATAGATTTTCCACTGTCTGTAATCTTTAAATCATGAACTATTCATTTTTCTCACTAACTCTTTTAAGAGAAAATTAATTTTTCTTAATGGCTTTAATCTTGGTTAATTTTTTTCATCTTGAAAATATTGATTATGTTTCTACTCTTTTTTTTATAAATAATATTCTTAAAATGTAAATTATGTATTTTATCTTGCACAATATTTATCATCTTCAAGATAATAATTGTAGGGCAACCTTGTGCAAGGAACATCAGAGTTAATTCAAACATAGCTCATATGCAATTTATTACAATAGTAGATTACCCAAAACAAAATTGTTTTCGCATTAGGATTTTGTATCGAAAGAGTATCTATTTTTTATAAAGTTATTTATATGGTTTTTTCAGTTCCAAAATAAACTCTACAACATTGTTTGATTGTCGTGATTCATGATTTTATGAGTCCAAATAATTCAATTAGTTCTTGATTTTTTTTGTGGTTCTTTTGAATAAAAAGCATTATTAAGTTGGGGAGTTCTATGTGAAGATAATGAGATATGATTACTATGATGTTATCATGGTGGATGACATAAATAAAGTGATGGATTGCTCATATGTTCATGTATAGGTTGGATTGAAATATAAAGAGTGTCCCAAATGCATTGGTCAATTGGTCATTACTCATAATTTGGGTATTTAAATTAGAGACATTGAGAATTTTACATTTAATATAAATCCATAATTTTACATAATGACATGCAAAAAATAAAAAACATAATATATATTTTTTATTTTTTATTATTACGATGAAATCAAGGGGGAATATTCATTTCATGGTTTCCTGGATGCCTAGTAGTTTACAACCCTTGTTTGTGTGGATTCTCAATAATTTACAACCCTGGTTTGTGTGGCCATAGGGAGACTGCTACTAGGGGTAACGATGTGGCAAGGGTATATGGCAATAGGTATTTATGCCATGGTATTACGCCTTTATCCCAATGTTGTCTATGTGCTGCCACATTTGCTCTCCGCTTCATTCCAATCCAGTATTGATCTGAATATGATTGACTCTTATTTGACTCATGGTCTATGAAAATCATAATAACCAATATAGAAGGAAGTCTAGAAAGGAGTGCAGGTAAGGATAAACAATTTCATTTGACTATTTTTTGTTTTTTATTTAAAATATTTATTTTATGTATAACCACTTAAGCAAATCAGTATAAATTTATTTGAAGTGATTGGTGTTGTAATTTATTATATTATATGTATTATGAAATCCCTGACCAAGTAAAAGGTATTGAACTCTCTATAAATAAAATAATTGGTTTTAAAAAATTAAAAAATTGCTTGTATGGAAGGAAAGAGAAGAATACCTACCCTCCCTATTCAAAATAACACTTTCATTTACATATGATACAAGAGGCCATAGAAATTCAACCACTATATACAAATTAATATTACAATACATCAATATTTAATAATCAAACACAACTAATGTTCTACAACAATTGTGTTTTACATATAAGACCATCAAGCATTTATAGTAGTTTGTATTATTCCTAGCAGGGACAAGTGTCTAAAATAAAGAATTTACAAAATTAGTCACAAATAAAAACAAAGCAGAAGTTATTCCCTATATACTTAGATACAATATAGATGCATAGATTTTATCGATAATTTAGAATAGAGTATTTTGTGACTCTGAACTTAGTTTAGTAGAGTAAATATTCAAATGAGAATTGTTAGATGATTAACTTAAAACATGTTCCCCTCCTTACAGTCTCTTTATAGGCGATGGAAAAGTTTATATGGATTTTCCACGTTGGTGCTCTAGGTATTTTTCATTTTTTCTTTAGCAAACTAAAAACACATACTTATATCTATTAGATTTTTCTTTGGTGTACTTATATCTGGTGCATAGACTTTTTACAATTGTTTTATGTTCAGTTTTGTTGTATAAGGAATGAAATACGTTAGCTTCTTTCTTGGGTTGGACTGGTCGAGCCTCTATAGCCAGATAGCGCTTATTAGCAAGTTTTTTTTAACTATCCTCGACTGTAGGGCAGTGGTGTCATCTTTTATTGACTATTTTTTATTTGATTAAGAAAAGACTCAATGTTGATGTGGAAGCATTACATTGAGGTTATGAAGGCTATGGAGTTTATCTTGTTGTTTTCATTGCAGTTAAAATGAGTAACAAATCTTTTATAAAGTGCTTGCCATATGGATAGATAAGAGGGCATCGCCCCTGATACAATGTGAATGTCATGGTTGAGGAGACTTTGATAATGAAAAATAGTAGTTGATTGACAATTATCCTCAAAAGATAAAAAGAGTTTATAGGTTTAATTTTCATGCAATAAAAGGTATCTACATCATCTACAAATAAAAGAAAAACAATTATTAAATAAAATTACAAAAATTAATCATATATTTCATTCGACTTAACTGGCACCTTCGAAACAACTGCTAATATATTTGCACTACCAAAAAAAACTTGTGACAGAAACATTAAAATATACCATACGTTAAAAAATAATGTCATTATTTTAAATTTTAAATTGATTAACTCACCTCTTAACAATAAGAATCGCGGCATCATGATTTTATTTATACTTTATCTTCCATATAAATACTTAAAGTTACATCTCCGCTTTATATAAGTGTTCCCACAGACAATGAGGAATATTTGCAAAGTGCTTGACCTTTAAATTTTTTTTGGAACATTATAATAACACCTATGAAATCCAAAAAACATTATATGGCATGTATGTAATATATGATAAATATATTAACTTGGTTGAAATAAATCATTGTTTTTGGTTTCTCCGAATAGGGATCGGCTAATTTAAAGGGATTTACTATTGTATATTCAAATTATATTTAAACAATTTTTTTTTAATTATAAATTTTTAATATTTAATAAGAGTTAAAAAATCAATTTAAAGATATTTTTTAGTTTATTAAAAATAAAATAAAATAAATTAAATGTGTATTTTTTTTTATATTATTATATAAAATTTTGTATATTTTATATAAAATTATTAAACTATTGAAAAAATGAAAATAATAATTTGTTAAACCATTCGATTCAAATAACTAAAATATTATCGCTGAATGAGACACCCATATAGCTATCTATCTGAGTCTCATTATTGGAATCAATATCACTGAGCTGGCTTTATAAAAGAACTTAGCTAACTAAGTGAGCAACATTATTGAAGTCAATATCATTGAATAAAAGAGTAAGTTGGGCACATTTATAAAACCATTACGACAGGACTCAATGTGGGTTCATTTCATTATGTTTTGGAAGCATTTCATTATCAGATAAATTACGAAAGAGATGGTAGAAGTTGACAGAAGAAGAGGCTCGAAACTATGGGAAAAATAAAATGAGACCTCCTCAAATACATGTGAAAAGTTTGAAAAAATCTATTATGGTGGAGCCCCTCCCTCCCACAACTGTTTATATTTTGGTAAAATAATGTGCATGTTTAAAAAATAATTATTGTAATTTTAAAAAAAAATTGTGTGTTTAAATGAAGGGAAAATTTAAATTTAAATTGGTTTTAAATAGAAAATAAAAAGTTTATTGTAAAATAATTTGGTCTTAAACAATGATTAAATTTAATGGTCAACGTGATTCATCATAGAATTTTTTTGATGAAGATTATTTATTAAACATTGCCTTTTAAATTTTAATATAATTAATATTAAAAAAATAAATATTAAATATAATTGATATATTTATTATAATTTTTTAAAATTGTTAACATAGCTGCAAAACCATTTAATATTTAAAAGAAAATGATTGTATTTTATGACTAAAAAATGTAAATGAATTTATACAGTCATCAAATTTAATCTTGATTTTAAATATAGATATTTAAGTACTCAATAATTTTAAATATGATACAATGTAATTAGTTGTACTTTACATTATTACTAAGTATAATTTCATACAATAATGTACAAATTATACAACTACTTTTCATATCTAAAACTATTTGTACTTCTAAAATAAATTTGGGTTCTTAATATCGTTGCATCTTTTTCTTGATGTCTCCATTCATAATGTTATTAAATATTAATGTTAAAATATTTCTAACAAGTAGAGATGAGATTTGACCCCTGTCATATTCATGTTTAATGGTTTTGATAATTAGTCCTTATCAAGGAATGCATTATAGCTTTCACTTTTCAATTACCTCACTTCTCATTCAACCAATCAAAAAATTTAAAATACAATATATTATCTTAACAATTATAAAGTTTGGCATAAATTTTGATATATAAATATTAGAATATTTTACAAGTGTTATTTAACCATATTCTTCTAATTTTAATATATTTTTAAATTAACAGTGACCTCTGTCTCTTTCAATTTAGAAATATAAAAAAATGCATGAGAACCTTACTATTGTATGGGAATTGGGAAATACTAAATGTAATTAATTTTTGAGAAATGTGTTGACATGACATTTAATTAAGGGTGCAAATTCCATGAATATTGTTGGTGGGTTATCGCTCTACACGAAAATGATGAAACCAATTTCAACATTTGTTTCACGGAACAACACGTACCACACTTTCCTAATGGAGAGCATTATTTGTTGCCTCCATTCTCTCAATATAATACTTAAGGTATTGTAATTTCTTCTAAAATATCATGAATTTTATTTCATATTAGTAGTTGAGATAACAAGATTTGAAAAAATACATTTACAATTACAATTAAGCCAACCTCTTTTTGATGACATTCATGCAATTTTAAATTGAGATCTATGTAGTGTAGATCTATGTATTGTACTGCATGAATGAATTGAAGAAATGAGATAATCCAAACAACAATGTAAGAAGTATTGTAAGCCATATGCAATATAAATTGCAATAGATCTTATAGGTCTTTCCAAAGTAAGTATATATATATATATATATATATATATATATATCCAGGTGCCACATTGGGCATTAGCGCTGAGACTGATAGAGTATTATCTAAACGAGGAGTAAGAGTAATTATCCCTACAAAAAACCTGAAAGTAACAGAAGATATGAAATTACATATCGAAAAAGAGACATCCACAATGTAAATCATAGTGATGGTGTTGGATCTCAGCTCATTTACGTATATAACAAGATTTGTCACAAACTTTGAATCCCTAGACCTACCTCGCAATATTAGTATGCATGTTTGTAGTAAAGTAATATGTTAAAATTTTCATAATAAATAGATTTCATGTTTTGAGAATTACAAGCATTATGTTTTTTGCCTCTAGGTTTTTTAGAAACAACGTAAGAAAATATTATCCACAATCTAACAATCAAAGAATGGCTTTAAGATGACCTTTAACACTAACCATCTTGGTAAACATGGAATTTTTTGGGTCATCAAGGTTCTGTAAATTTTAAATCCTACTCTATTCTAAATGGTGTTATGTACATGCATGTCTCTTTCTTTCGTCTAGACTATTGGTCAACAAAATGGTCTAAACCATAGAGGAAACGAGAGTTAAGGGAAGGATTGTGAATGTCTCATCTTTCATTCGTAGATGGATGGGAAAGGAAGGAATTCAATTTGACCATTTACACAATCCTAAAAGGCACAAACCCAATGACTTTGTTTCCATTTTAATTTGCTTCACTTTTTTCAATTTAAAAATATTTAAAGTTTAATTTGGTGCTTGACATATTTGTTGTTATAATGTTATCGTTGCATATGTTGGATATAAAATGATAAATATTATACACACAAAAGAACTTGTATTGAAACTTAAGGTATAACTATTACATCATTTTCGTTCATTGGAGCTTGTGATATTACAATAAAAATTGATGGTCAATCTTGTTTGTCATGAATTTTTTATGAATGATAGTTATATATTTAACATTGCCTTTCAAATATTAATATAATTTATGATATAAATACAATTCACTGTACTTCAAATTTTTTAATTTGATATTCATATAAGTTTGATTTAATAATTAAATTTAAAAAATTAAATTTAAATGCAAATTTAAATACAAAATATTATCAATACAAAGAAAAGGACTAACCACTACATAACCTTTATTTTAATATTATTAATGAATAATTATATAATTATAATTTACTTTTCCTTATCTTTACTAATATTTTTAATTTACTTTATCTACATTCAATTTTAATATAATTATAGATGACTTTAATTTTATCACAAAAATCTAACACCCAGTCAATGGACTTCTTCCCAACATCCCAACTATTCTGATTTATTTAGTGAATGACCATACTCAAAAAAATTATCATTAGACTACACCTCAATGATTGAAAACGCGTTTACTCATCTTGTTAGAAAAATCCTAAGCTGTCTGTATATCTCTAACTTGATAATGATTTTCATTGGAATGGTCGAGTTGTCTTTTATTCCCCTATATGCAGTTGTGTTTGGTAGTATTAAAGCAAATAAAACACTCGACTCAATTGATCCGAGTCTTAAGAAGCGTATAGTATTTTGTAGTAGACTGAGATGCTAAGAGGTATAGAATAAAATAAAAACAATTACCCTTTCTAACAACTGTAATGTTTACACTAAGTGAGCTTGCAATATTCTTAACTACCATCCATTGCTTGGACAGGTTTACATAAATTAATGTTTGATGCCCCTTCTTTTGAATCATCTAATATTTTTAATGGTGTCATATAAAATTAGAGTTCCTTTTATTGTTTTTTAAGATGCTATCAATCTAGAAATATAGAGTATTAGTTTTCTATATGATAATTAATTTTTTAAAATCTTTTTTTTTTCATTATTTCTTACTGTATTTTATTAGTTTCGAAAGAAGGGACTATTGACATTCAAAAGATATTAACTCATTATTATTTTCTTTCCTTTAACCAATACTATTTTATGCGTAGAGAAATACGTAAACATTTATATAAGAAAGTTACAAGATTGTTAACTAATGAATTATAATATTATTATTTGAGATGCTTTGATTTGCTGATTAATTTATTTGTTATTGGCCTCTTCAAAAGAATCAAGGCCAAGCTGCAATTTAACTGGGGTCCTACACGATGCATGATGGCAACAATTTTTGGTTTCAAAGGAAGGGCGGTACATTTGCTGGCAGCAGATGAGCGCAGGTCGTAATGATGTTGTCCAATAATCAAGTCACTTGCTTAGCTAGAGCTCCTTAAAGATAAAAATTTCACTGACCACTTATATTTTATTCATTTTGCAGAACGCATTCCTGTTGGCTGTGCAATTATATTCGCAACAATTCTAAAAACAATAAATTATTGCATGCTAGGCTAGTTTGAAAGAGATGAGGTTGCATGTCTGCATGCTGTTATCCCATCTGTTAGTTTATTTCACATATGGCAGATGAGAACTTGGGAGTGTTCTATTGTTGCTTTATCATTCTCTACCTATGAGAAAGATAATACAAATTTGAGTTGGGCTGCCACCGGTGTCGAGCATTCCCGTTGTGGACCCCATCATCAATATCATTGTAAATCCCTATGTCGTGACTGTAATTTATGTCTTTAGTAGTATGGTTATGAATATACATATGCTTATTTATATCTACTAGGCTCTTTGTTCAATTGTTTGAAATATTTCATTATAGAAATTGTGCAAGTGAAGAAATTTACTCGATTTTATAGGCCATTATTTGTAATGATTGGTTTTAAATAACATGAATGAGATTATTTGCCACACAATTTCTTTTCTGAAATCTTTCAAATAATTATTATGGATTGTGTGATGCAGAGCATATATTAATTTCCCTAATTTAACTTTTTTCTTCACTTATTTATTTGTCAATGACTTCTCACTTCAATTTCTCATGTTTTATTTCACTGTTACAAGGACTCAGATATGTTATATTCAATTTTTCTAGGGTTTATTTATCCTTCCAATACTATTCATCAACTCATCAATATCTTCCTTTCTCAATTCATCCCTTTAAAAACATCTGTCAAAACCATCAATAATAGACACACTCTTATATTATGATCATGCAATGCAAATAAGATCCTTTTGTCAATGCTCTGATTCCAATGGTTTTTCAATACATTTATATAGTCTCATTAACTCTCTCTCTCTATTCATTCACTATCTCACAAATACTTTTCTAGTTTTTAATTCAACTCTCTTCACAACCCTGTCTTTTCCAACTCAGTTCTTCTAGCCCTGTTTTCAAGGTTTCTTGCCCTATACCAATCCATACCACAATATTTTAGGAAACCATTCATTGTTATAAATACCTTTTATTTTAATTTATCTATCCACAAAATTATAGGCTCTATCTCTTTACTTAAGTCACTTTTCAAACTCAAATTCTACTTATGTTTAGGCTTATTAGGCCTCTTTAGGCCTAGTTCTTGAACAAACCACTCCAGGTGTATAAAAACATATAGTATAACTATATAAACTCCTAAATATTTTCACCCAAGCCAAAATGCATCTATTCACCAAATTTTATGAAATTTAGATGGTTAAAATGGTCTATATCAACCAAACCCTAGAATAGGGTTTTCAATAACACAATCTGGGCCGAGAGTGAATAAAATTCACTTACTCACATTTTAATAAGTTAAAAAATCTCCAAGCGGATTTACAGGGTCTGTTTAGAGCTCACACAAGGTATCCAAGCATTTATTCATGCCTTCCAATCTTTTGTCATGTGTATCCATGCCAAAAGAATTTTACTATATCAAGAAAATGATATCACATAGTCTGCATTCTTTCAAAATGGAAGTCACACTTTGCATCACGGGATTTCAAATATTCTTTATTTACTTTAAAAAAGCTTACCTCAACATCCGCAGATAGTCTATCATTGATTTAAAAGTCATGTCTATGCAAAGAAAACACTCACAGTCCAAAACAAACTATGACTGCTACAGAATCAAGGGTCGGTTTTCCAAATGCTTGGGAACAAAGAATTTATTATTTAAATATGAAAAATATAAACCTCAAATAGAACTCATTCAACCTTATGGAGCATTAGATAAGGTATGTCAGTCCTCATTATTAACTATCATGCCAAATACACTCTACAACATAAACATCTAATACAGGAATAGGGGTCAACACCTTGTGACAACTTTCAACAAGGGTTCTTTTTGCTCTTATCTCTTCAAGGTTATTCTTCAAACTATCTTGTATTAACCTTCAAACACATTTGGATACAATTTCCAATCTCTTCCTTTTATCAATCAACATATATAGTTTGAAACAAAAACAAAAGACCTCTCAACAGGGGTTTGTATATGGAGTTTACCAAACATGGTTCTCTTTTACCTTTCTCTTTGAAGTCTCCTTTCAACCAAACTTGAAAACACCTAAAACACTCTTAAGACCAATTTCCATTCATTCTTTCATGATTAAATCCAACACACTCAACTACAACAGTAAATGATCACAAATAAAATTTGTCATTCCTCCTTTCAAACAACAGGGTTTTTATGAAAACATATTAACTTCTTCTTACCAATCTTATTCATACATCTACATTCCAATATTCAAATTGAATATCATCTAACTATCTAAAAATAAGTCCCTAGCATCCCTAAAAACATGCATAACTACTTCTTGCCACCTTTCTACGTAGAGGTTTCTTGAGACATGATGTTTTGTCTTGATTTTTCAAGATATGAAACCTCCAAGACTATGACATTAGACTAATGACATGTATGAACCTCCTACAACCTCCAAAACCTCTTGATGTATCTTTTCATCTTCATGAATGCATAAAATAGTCCTTACACAAGCTTACAAATTCAAATTTGCTCAAAGAAGGTTTTGGCGAGAAAATGAATAATTCAAATTATAAGAACCTTTAGACCAACTAGAATTTTCAAATGGACTAAAAAAGACCTCTAGAAACTATAGGACACCTAATTAGACTATTTAAGACAAAAATGGATCAAACTTGGGGTCATCATGGGATGCCCCTGCATCATTGTGGAAGCTTGAACTTTCTTATCTGTATAGTGTTTTTACATTATGATTGAGCTAGGAAGTCCTCTGGGTCTTTGCCAAGTCCTTAATTTATTTTGAAGCATTGTTGTATTGGGGTTTTTATCTTGTAGGAATTTTGGCAAACACTTGGTGCAACTATTTAATGGTTTTTAATTTTTTTGAAGCATTGTAGTCTTAGGGTGTTAGCTTGTAGGCATTTTGTCAAACACTTGGTGCAACTCTTTTATGGTTTTTAATTATATAAAATTTCTATGGTATAAGAAGCTATATTGTTTTTCATTTTATAATTTTTTTATGATATAAGAATGTATATGTTGTATTTTAGTGAATGCAAATGGTCTTGCTCAGTTTTAAGTGATAAAAGGCTTCAATATGTGTTCCAGTTCTTTTCCAGTTTTCTAGGACCAGAGTCTGGTTCTCTCTTTTTCACCTCATTATCATTTTTTGTCTTATTGTTTGCTTTGTCCAAAACTATGAATAGATGGATATTCACTGTACATCTTGATCGGTCTAATCAAAATTTTGGGATGTTACTTGCATATCATGAAGCTAGTGTTACCACTATTTCATTAATTAGTTACTGAAAATCATTATCCCCCAAACAAATCTAGATAAACTTTGACTATTTTTATATCAATCGCAAGCAATTCAGCTTACAAATAGTTTTCATTTTGTAACTATGTATATCATACCCTCATCAATCTTATCAATATTAGGTTTTTTGCATGAAACATAGGATTAGGTATACATCTTTTGTTCATACGGGGTTAATCATGTCCTTTTAAGATGAAACCTCTCCAGGCCGGTTAAAAACTTGATTTGAAACACAAAGCCATAGTTTACATGTGTTGGCCAATTTTAGAACTAGGCAAACGACAAAGAGGACAAGAATGGAGTCTTTGATTTCAGAGTTTTCTTATCGATGTTTGAACCTCTAAATAAGGGCGTATGAGCTAAGTATTGCATTGCTCAACATGTAACCTAGTTGTTCACCCTTATATGATAATCATGTTGTTATGTCCTTTTATAATTTTAGTTTCCAACCTGGTATCATTGTTGGAAAATCCATTGTAGTAATCCTCACTTGTTTTCCAATCATGCTTTTATGCCTTTCTGCAGTTTCAATTTCTAACCTAGCTTGTATCATTAGAAATATGTGTCATGGTGGATACCTTTACAAAGAGAATGTTCCATTTTGATGTTGGAAAGTTTCGGTGTTTTTTTTATTTTGATTAAGAGTATAGAGTGTTGAGACATGGGCCAGCTAGGACTCGAACCTAGGACCTTCCATATGCTGCTGGAGTGCTCTACCACTGAGCTACTCCAGCAGCAAATGGAAGGTCCTAGGTTTGAGTCCTAGCTGGTCCATGTCTCAACATGGTATTAGAGCCATGCCCAGACTAGGAGCCCCAAGCACACAAGAGGTGTGGCTTAAGGGGGGGTATTGGTGTTAAGCCACACTCAGACCGAAGATGGACTAGTCCAAGAGGGGCCAATAGCTCAGTGGTAGAGCACTCTAGCAGCATATGGATGGTCCTAGGTTCGAGTCCTAGCTGGTCCATGTCTCAACATAGAGGATTTTTTCTGTGATGGGTATGTTCTAGTTTTATGGTGTGATGATATTTTTGAGTTTTTGATCTGTTTCTTAGACTGCATTCCACATTTCATAACTTTCACTCTTCTCTCACCATCATAGCTTCTAGTGGATTACAAGACCGTCTCATTAACCGCATTGGCGATTACATATTTTCTAAAAATGGGAGCCTGTTGAAATGTTCAAGAATAGTGAGGGGTTGGGGTTTCCTTGACCCAACAAGCAACCCATGAGAATATGCCCTAACCTCTGAAATGTTGACGGTTAGACAACCAGAACTTCCTGCAAGAGGTTTCCCAACATGGCCATAATTTGCATAATTAATTTATTTTAATGGGCAGCCGTCATTGCCAATTTGTATGCACCATAGTGTGTCCCAATGCTGAGCAAGTTTAACTATGCTCTGAATTTTTTCAGAGGTAGGAATTGGGGAAAAATAAATTGGCTTTAACTCACCATGTCATATCTTCTTTCCAAGGGCCTCTTGTGTGGTGGCAGTGTCAGGATTGCCTTCACTATTATCCACTTTCTTTCTTCTACTACCTCTAAAGCCTGCCTGCCTGTCAGTTTCAGTTATGCCATCTCTTGGGAACTACATGGAAAACACAAATGCAAGACACTCAGGGTAAAATGCATCTACAATAGGCAAAGGATGTGACCTCTCCTGAAACTACACGTTCAGAAAATGAGCAGCAATGGGCACTCTATTTGATAATGATATGGACGCCAAGCATGCCAGCCTGATGTAGGTCTATCTTCAACTCCAACATGTAAGTTTTTAACCCTCTGAGCATAAATATCAATTTGTATTTTATTTTTTAATATGTGTTTAAATTCCAATCTTATGTTTTAAATCTGGAGTTTGTTGTGAGGTTTTTGTTTTTGCTTGACCTGATGTTAAAAATCACAGGAGTTTGCAGCATTGAAGAATCGGTCTAAAAAAATTTAGTGTCGTACTCTTTTGTGATATCTTCATAACTTTCATGCACTTCCTAAACAAGTTTTCGAAATGTAAATGCAAGGTGGTAGTTTTCTGTGTGTATGGTAAATTGGGATTGATTGCAGTTTCTTGGCTTGCACATTTTAGTGAAGGATAATGACACAATCTTACTTAAGAGATGGCACAGAACAACCATTTAGATAAAATGGCATAATTGGGCATTATTCCATAGGATCCCACACTTTTTGAGGGAATAATATGGAGCAATCTATACCCACTTGAATAAAATTATGTCATTGAAATATGGGATGCAAGAGTTTTTAAAAGGAATTGATTTTGATGCCTATGATTTTCATTTTATGTTCAAGTATCTTAAGTGTAATGACCACTGCATCCACTTGAAATGATGATAGTTCTAGATTCTAAACAAAGTAAGCTCTAGAAACTTAAATATTTTCAGATGGAAGACATTTTTCATAGCTAAAGGTTTTATGTTGTCCTCACATTTGACTGGAAAAGTATTAGAGCCTTTCTAGAATAGGAAAATTGTCCTTTAAAAGAAGACAAATTCTGATGTTTGATCTTGTATCATCCAATCTAATTGCAGACATGGAAACTTTTTAAGGAATGAAATATTTCATTAAGATGCAATATAATCAGGTTCTTTGTCAAAATTTATAAAAAAGATATACATTGGTATGTACAAAGTTCTTTTAAACACAAAACTCCCTACCACTCCTTGTAAATTTCATGTAGGCCCATATAATATATTTAAACTAAAAATTTGGTTATATTTTTCAAAATTTTTATTATTTTCTAAACAAATCTAATGATTAAAATACAACCATGCCAATATAAATGTTCCTTAGGGTTGCTATTGATGATGAAACTAATATAACAACTTAATGTAACTGTTTATTTTTTTTATCTTATTCTAAAAGGTGGGCCTAAATTGGTTCTTATTTGTGGTTTCAAGATCTGTATAAATGTTAGCTGGGAATATGAGGCAACATCAACTAGTTTGTTTAGGTCGTGCCTTGTTAAAGCAAAGCCATATATTAGCTCTAGATGAGGCTACAACCTCAGTGGATATTAAAACTATTAATAGTATCTAACGTACATTAGGATCAATGCCTTGTGAGTGCACAGTGGTCACTATTACTCATAGAATTCGAATAGTTATAGACAATGATCAGGTGTTGGTACTTAGTAAAGGTATGTTTTTTTCTCTCTCTCTATTTACAAAGTATTACTTTTATTGATAGCATTTAGTCCTAAAATCTTTCAAATTTTTATGTGTTCAGGAAAAAAAGTTGAATATGACCCCCTTTTTAAGCTTATTGAAGATCAATGTTCATATTTTACAAAGCTTGTATCATAAGATTCCTCAAGATCGAACAAACATTTCAATCCTTACCTAAACTTGATCTGTAATCACTAACTACAAGCAATAGATCCAAATCATGCTTTCTTGTACGGGAACTCTTGTATCTTCTCATTTGAATTTATCTTATATCAATGTCAATTGGGATGTACCAGTTGGTTATGGCTTGAAAAGCTTTATTATGATATATAATTTTTTTTCTAAACAGTATCATGGGGACACCATATATACCCATGTTACTTTGAATATTTCTAATTTTATTAGTTCAAATAAGCCAAAAACTATATGCCAATTTACAAATGTTGAGTAGTATTGTATATTTTCTCAAAAAAAAATCTTCTCGACCTAAAACAATAATTGTACTGAAAGATTAATAGAAAGCAAGTAAATTGAATGACTTGTTTGCTTTAGTCTTTAGTAAAAACTGTATACCCAAAATGGAGATCTTCAAACCCTCCTTTGCCAAAGAATGGCTTCTAGTCAAGTCCAATTCCTTCGTTACCTAAAATCCATATGATTATGAGATCAAATTATGAGTGTTTTAAAAATTTTAAGTTCAGTGAAAAACATTGCCACAAGGATAACATATATATTACAAGCCTTATTTGGTTTTGCAGATTATAGTTATAACTTTATGAGGATTGAAATTTCAATGTCTTTTCTTGAGGTTGGCATCTAGATGGTGATGACTTAATATACTATAAGGTTTGCCCATGAAGCTAGTAGGTAATATTGAGAAATCGTTTGCTTATCAAAGATGCCTTAATATACCTAATAATTTCAGTGGCTTTTATGTTCCTTCCGACTAACATAAATTCTAGAATTTACAAAATCTTGTTAATACATAGAGATATTAACTGCATTATGGATTTTTAATGCAAAGAGCATTCTGAACTCGTGGATATGGAGCTATTGGTGTTCACCTTTGATGTATGCAGAGAATGCCATCGTTGTAAATGAGATGTTTGTTCCAAGATGGAAAATTGTAAGTGCATGAATGAAATATAGAGCTACAATGAGTGGGAACAATTTTGCTTGAAATAAATTTTAAGCTACAAAGATACTTTTCTTATCCTTTCATCAAAATGACTTGTTTCCTTGAATGTTGTTGTATTTTAGAGTGCAAACAATACCACAAATATGGGTGTAATAGCGATGGAGAGTCGTAGCATCTACTCAAGTGGATATTGGTATTGGATAAGATTTATTGCTTTGTTGGGATGAAATAATAGGGGATTTGTCTAGCCATAGCTCTTGGTAAACCTCAAACTATTATCTCCAAGGAAGCTCTAAATGAAATGCAAGCCAAATAGAATGATACAGAGCAGGGACTACATGTATCAAGGTCCAAAAAATTATCCCTGCCTCGGTCATTGTCTTATGTTTATTATAGATTTTTCTTCTATAATGGGGCTTCATTTGGCTAGAATTTGTTATTGCGTCTAGTTTTTGTAAATAAGCAGTAACAATGGTTGTTTTTGCTGACAAATGATTATTAAACGTATGGACTAAATCTTTGCATTGTGTAATTATTTTATGCAATTCTCTAGAAATATCTACCATGGTTAGAATTTAAAATTCAAAATCTATTGACATTAATGTGCATGTCGAGATCAGGGTTGATAGGAGCATTCACCCATACCTACAACCATCACAAAGTTGTTGCACCTTGCAATGCTGTGAATGTTGATTACTTTGGAAGATATTTTTTTGAACTTTGAATGTCTATACAATGTACATAAAATATGCATTTTAAAATATTTTAATCTCCAATTTAGTTTAGTTAGGTCAACCTTGAAGATGGACATCAAAAAATAAACCTCGTTCATGTATATAGTTTATCTCTTACCTTAGTAAGTAGAATTATGAGTAACAATACAATAATTAACACTTGTTTTAACCTTTTAGGTTGTATAAATTTTTAAGTGGGTATAAATTGCATTATTACTAATTTTATTGATTATAATATTGTGTAAACTCAACACATTTTACTAAATATTTAAATTAAAGTACTTATAATAACATTAGGATCCTTGGCAAGGAATCTGAAAGTGGTACATGCTCATTCGATCAATAACTTTACAAAGGTGAATTCAATAAATAAACATAGTTGCATAAGCATTCTACATAGAGGCATTTGATTTAATCCTTCTCCTTCTTCCAAATAAGCTCTATGATTCAAATAAACATATTTGTATAAATGCTCCTAAACATTAACTCGTCATAATGGTTGAGAATTCAAAATCTGGAATAGAAATTTGAAATCACTTTTTACAAAACTCTCTATCAAGTCTTGTGTTAAACATCTATAAAGACAATCCTGCTAAGTAGCTTGTCAAATTAGGTTATTATCTATGATATTCCTTAATTTTTTGACTAAACTATTAAATAATTATTGCATATTAATATATTTTTTGGTGACCATTAGTCAAGGTGTGAACCAAGATACCATCTTGCATGGGTGTTATGGGAGACCTATGCAAAACATTATTCCACACACATTTTTTGAAGCTCATAGTTGTTTAGTTCCCAAGAGATTATTTGATGGCCAAGCTACTATTAGGAAGGATAGGTTGGGGAAAACTAGGGATCAAGTTGTCAACTTCAGGACATGAGAACTAAGTGATGGGATAAATCTTAGTTAATCTCACTAAGACTCAACAGATTTCTAAGTTTGGATACGATAAATTGGACTTGTTAAATCCAAACTTGTGGCCATAAGCAATATATGTACATGAAGTATACATTAGGAATGTACCAATTACGGTCTCAATTAACTGTCATAATTGCACCACATTGCATGGAGTAATTATAGTTTTGACTCATTTACACATTAACCTCTTTCTTTTCATCAAATCACATTTACTCTTCTCATGAAGAGTAGGGCCGCTCTTAGTAGATAAGAGGTGTGTAGGGGATCTGAAAGGCTTTGTGGTTGGAGATAAAGCCCTCTATAATACTCTTCCTCTCTACATCTTATATAGTTTATTGTCGATTTCAATGATGATCCCTTGCTTTTTCCTTGTGTATGTTAAGAAAACAGCGTGATGATTATGCCTAATTGCATTATATATGTACATCTATCTTGAACAAAATGCATTCATTCATCTTATTTCTACTTCAAAATTGAGTAGGAAGTGATCTCATAATACATACGATAAAATCTATGATATAAATATTGGAGGATATGATTTATTTTCATATATTTCCTCTTGAATACATATCCTGATTTATTTTTATTCTCTTTTAGATAATTTACTTGAATTACATTTATACTCCAGATTCGTTACTTCATATTATATTTTTTGAATCCACAATAAGTCACAACAATCACAACTCTTAACAAAAATTAAAAAGACAACCATGCAAATTGAATGTAAGTTTTTCGACAATCACAACTCATAAGCAAAAAATATTAAGAAAAAAGTCGTCACAGAATGTTTGAAAGTAATGAAGTCTTCTTCATAAGAGGGGTGTTGACAAGACGCCAAAGAATAATTTCTTATGAAAAGAAGTTTCCTGCACATGTTCCCAACCACTTCGAATCAGCTTTACTTTGCATTTTTTCATGATTTTTGCTTGTTTTTTTATGCCTTTTCTGCTAAAAAGGTTAGCAAGGAATAATAATTCATACTTTTTCTCTAATTGCAATGCAATGCAATGATTCAAAACAACATTTAATGGGTACCATGTGAATTTACATAATCACTAGAATTTATCGTCTAAATTTGCCTACTTCGCAGGTGGCTTTGGAGGCCAAGGAATCCACTTAAATCGATTAACAGCTGAAACGCACTATACACGACTTCAATTTTTACTAGTGTAAATGTCAACACCAGTCGCCACATGTCTCGGGGCTTTCTAATACTCCACTTCCTCTTCTGTTCCGTCACGAAACGCATTTTTCTTCAATAACAGCACCGCCAGACGAGGATTGTGGGCGTCGTCAACTGACGTAACCAATCATCACGATGATTCGTTACCTGTAAAATGAAATGAAAATAAAAGTAAAGATAAATTTAAAATGAGTAAAGAGAAAGTAATATTTGGAAGATTTTTCTTTTTTTTATTTTAACAGTGATTTAAATTTTTTTTTAAATTATTAATAAATATTTTTGAGTTGGATGGGGGACGGGTATAAAAATAAGGAACGATCTTTTTACAATCAATAAGCAAGGTTTCAAATGTGAGATGAAAAAATATTCTTGCAAATAATAAATAAGAGATTTAGGGGTACCACTCAAAAAGATTAATAAACTAATAGAAAATTACAATAGCACTAGAATAAAAATAATAAGAAAAAGATAACAAAATGCAACCAACACATGAGAGCGCAATGATTATAAAACACACCCATCTCAGGGAAACCTACAACCATACAATCAAATCAGGGAAGATGAACACGCATATCAAAGTTCTTTCACAAATGGAGGAGGAAAACTATCCACAAGCCACCATCAATCTTCTTCGTCGTCGAGAAAGAAGGTCATCAAAAGTCCATTGAACACCATCAATCACTAAAGATTTTGCTTCCATTCTCAGCGATTCAACTTCTAATCTATGACCTTTTGTCTTGGAAGTAACACCCACATCAGTGACATGCTTAGCAATAGAATGACACAAATTTTACTAAAATGCTTAGCAATATATATATATAATTACCTTGATGAAATTACTGATGAAATTAAATTAATTATAATAAATGTAATTAATTTTAATTACATTAAAATTTTATCTAATTAATTTTAATTTAACGAATGTAATTAATTTTAATTAATTACGTTGGAGGCATCTCTATTAGGGTGAAACCCCATAGATTCCTCTCACATACAGCCGCAAAACATAAAGTTTTTTTAACCCCTCTTTTGATGACATGTGTTTGCAGGGTGCAGAGAGGTAGTATCTGTAGTTTCAATGGCTAACTGGGAGTAGGTGAACGTGCAACACGAATAAGAGCCAACTTCAAAATGGATGATTCAATTCTTCCTAATAAGATATTTTCTTACATTATTTTTGCACAATAAACAAATGGACGGACCTATAAAGCCAAAAAAGACAATGCCTCTCATGAATAAGATATTTTCCCAAATAGGCAAGCCATGCAAAATTCCTTACCTTTGAAAGGTAGGTAACATCCTGGCACAGTGTCTAGTAGCGATAGTAATTCGCCGACACAAGAATTTCTAGGGACCAACATGTAGGAGCTTCTAACCCCATTTGTTAGCTGATTTGTGCTAAAGAAACGGCCTCGAACACCGAACAACTTTTACTGCACTGGATCCCCTTCTCTTGTTTCTGAAAACCAAAATTAACTACCAAATATTAACATTTGAAATGAGATAAAATCTTGATATCATTTTTTTATTTTTTTATTTTTTGGTTGGTGAAGTGCTTTTCACGGTATGAAAGCAGCGGGTGAATCTTTACAGATTAGAAATTGTCAAAATTTAATTTAACAGTTTTTTTTTTAATAAAAATTAATCCAAAAGAATTAAACCAATGATATGACAACTTGAAGAGGTCTACCTGAGAGGAGAGTAAGCATTTTAGTGGCTCACGGATGCTTGTGCAGTAGATTTGCCCCACACAGAACCAATTTGAATCTTACCATTTCCAAGCCCTTTGATCTGCAATGACACAGTTGAAGCCACAGTTTCATGATGGGTTAGCTATAACAATAAAATAATGGGGTAAGCATCATGGTGACTGGTGTTGTGCGAACAACTCAACACATGTTTATGATGTGTCATTTAGACATTGACCTATTTCTGCATGGTCATTATCATTCTTGGTACAGTTATGTGAATATATATATATATATATATATATATATATATATATTAATATATAAATATTATATAATACATAATATATAAATATTATATTATATTACATAATATTCATATTTATTGTATACTTATTTTTTAATATATAAAAATATTATAACATATATTATATAATAATTAACATTTAAATCTCACTCAAAACTCATAACTACTAACTTGTCATTGCTTTTCACTAGTATCGCTCAACTCATCATTAAATATTTCATTACTTCCATGTTTTGTAAGAATGTATTAGGATGTCAAAATAAATTCATATAAATTAAATATGGGAACAAGCCGATGGGATCTAAATCACCATGCAATGCTTTAGTCTATGTTATAAATTAATATTGAGCTTGAAGTTGACATGGGTACATACAATCAATATAAAAATTGAGGTTGTAAATACTCTGACAATTTTTCTATTAGATCGATTTTTAGTCTATTCTTCATGATTGACAACGTGACACTTGGTAGTGATGATGAGGGAAAATGTTAGGGTATTTCTATTTGATTAAGGAATGACACCATCTCGATATGTTGATTGAATCAACACAACAATGTCGTTGATGTGGGGGCAACACATTGAGTTTATGGAGTTTATCTTGTTGTTTTCGATGCAGTTGAAGTGAGTGTCGAATATTTTGAAAAAGGCATGCCACATAGGTGCATAAGGGGGCATCATTTATGATACAATGTGAATGTGATGGTAGAAGAGCCACTAATTGAGAGAAAAGGAGGTCGATTGGCAACTGGGACCAGATGGCAGAAAGAGATGGTAGCTTTAATTCTGAAGTAGTAGGGTTTGTTGACATCATAAACTTCAAAGGGGAATATAATCCATAAATGAAAAGAAAAACTTACGAAAAAATCTCAAAAATTAAATAACATGAATATAAAATAGATAAAATATATAATATATTTTAATATAATATATTGAAATATAATTAAAGGCAAACATGTATGATAAACATCAAACCAAAATCCTAATAAGAAAACAATTTTGCTTTGGATAATTTGTTGTTGTAGTAAAGCACATATCAATTGACTTTCTCATACATACCTTCTGCCCTAAAAGGTTCAAATGCCTCAACATATATATGCATCACATATATTGTTTAATTGAATGCTTCAAAAAAAGTTGTAAAACTCTTTTAGTGGTTAAATGACATAATGATATGCCTTATCACAAAATGAAACCACAAACAAAACTCATAATGTAACTTTGTTTTGTTACCTTTTACAATTGAAAATCCTGACTTTGACATCACAACCCTAAAATGAATAGTGGAAGGTGAATAAAGTATCCCACCTACACATATTTTTAAAAAGAATAAATGACAATGCAACAATAAATCCATGATCCGATTAAAAAACCTATCCAAGCAGTGAAATATGATGACACTTAAAACTGTAATGTTAATAAAAAATCTCGTTGTCAATTACGCTTCCAACACTCTTATTTTGGCACAGTATGTAAGTCCACAACGATATCTGACAAATAGCTATTTTTATTATGTTTTGATAGATGTCTATGCCCCATTTCGTCGTACCTACTTTGGTTCAGGGTCTACCTATATATCGATATGGGACCTTGGTATATCATATAGATCATTTAGGGTGCTATGATTGATAGGTTCAGAAAATTATCGAAATAAAATAACCAAAGTGTATTTTGGGGGGGTTATTAGAGCATGTATTCGACTAATAGAAATTTCAAAAAACTTGTCATAGGTTCAAGGTTTGAAACGCAATAGCAAACTATTGAACTGTTAGGTTGTGGAGCTAAAAGCTTCACTGATGCAAACATGGGAGGAGGTTGCTTGAAGGTTGCTGAGTTGCAGAGCAACCGACGTCGGTCTGATCAGCCGACGTCGGTCAGGTTAGTGAAGAGAAGCAACCGATGTCGGTCGCCTTTGTGGTTCAGAACTGCAAATTTTACAGGCAGTTAGTTAACGAACCAAGTGTTTGCATGTCAAGAGCTAAATTTAGACTAGAAGCTGCGGATCTAATTATTGTAATTAGATGTCTAATTATTGTTTGCATGAGATCTATTTAAGAGACTCATACGCTGTATTGAAAGGTGTTCTAGTTTGAGTTGAGCAAAGTTAGCTCCTTCTGTGTGTGAGGTGAGCAAGGGTGTTCCTCCTAGTTCCACAGCAGTACCAAGTGTGGGTGCTGGTTTTGGAGAATCAAAAGGGTTCTTTAGGTGTGTAGGATCTTGGTCAGCAGGTGTACATGGCTACGTTTGGAGATCTACATGGTAAGTAAGATCATTGATCTGCAGGTGTATGTGTGTGCAAGGTCTTAGGTTCACAGGTGTGTAGAACCAGATTGATTTGCAGGTGTGCAAGATCAGATAGGACAGCAACACAATAGAGATCAAGATCAGGCAGGATCTACTTGGAGTACAGTGTGTACTCAGAAAGAGAGCAAAGAGGAAGGCAAAGAAGATCCTTCCATAAGTGAGATCATTTGGGTTGCAGGTTGTTGCAATTCAAGGGAGATCTACTTGAAGTACGTTTGTGTACTTGGAGTGCGTGGAGCACTTGTGGAGTGCGTGGAGCACTGGTGTACTGGCAGTAGTGGATACTGACTGGTTGGAGGTGAACACCAACTCTGTGTTTGAGTTGTGTGTTGGGACCGTAAGAGAGAGAGCTTTGAGGAGAGAATTATTGTTCACTTGAGGTGTGGGAAGCCTCTGAGAGGTGGTGAAGAAGAAGTGGCATCTTCTTTATTGTATTCTTTTATGTATGAGTATTAATACAAGTTGTGTATTGTCTCTCATATTCTGTGTTATTTCTGAATTCTAGTTACTTGTGATTCTGGTTTAATTCCGCATCTTAAGTTGCTTGTATATGGTAATCAACTGTGTGCTTCAGTTATTTCCCAACAAGTGGTATCAGACCCAGGTTGTAGGTTCAAGAGTTTGATACCAACAAGTGGTATCAGAGCTAAGGTTGCAGGGAGCAGGTTTTGTGTTTGATTACAGGTCACTCTCAGGGGTTTTTGATTGAGTGGGAGTAGAGCAATGGCAGAAGAAAGTAAGCTAGGAATGGAGGAATTAAAAAGCACAGATGATCACTTATGGTGTTATAGAAAGAAAGAGCAGGTAAAAGAAAATTGTTGGTTTGTGAAAGATCAACATGAAGGAACTGAAGAAGGAGATGTTGCAGGTGTTGTTGCACAGGATGCTCTGGGAGGTTTCTTGGATAAAGTAGAATCTTGTCTTATAGATTCTGTTACCTCTTTCCATGCAGTCCAAAATAGAGTATCTTTTCATGGTAAGGTCTTTGGAGACTTTGGAAAGATTTATTTAGGGGCTGGTGTGCCTTGCCAAAGAATTGGCAAAGAGGAAGTGAAGCTGAAATTACAGGCAGCCAACACATGGGTGTTGAAAGAGGTCATGCAGTTCCCAGTGTTGAAGATATGGCTAATTTATTCAGAAAAGTTGGGTGATGAGAGATGCACAAGAACTCTCACAACGGATGCACTTGAATTAGCTGGTGGTAAGAAAGCAGGTACTCTTTATCTACTTGCTTATATTACTGATTCTTCTTATGTTGCGGAGACATGGCTTTGTAGGCTTGGTCACATGAGCAAGAAGGAGATGCATGTTCTTAAGAGGAAGTCAGATGTGTTTGACAGGCTTAAGAACTGGAAAGCCTTGGTGTTTATGGAGGAGATGGCAGACAGAGATCAGTGGAGAAAGCTGAGTAACTCTGAGCAGAACAGTTTGGACAAAGATTTGATTCAAAGAAATCTCACGGGTAAAAAGTCGTCACTCACAGGAGAACATAGGTATCAGCGTCGGTCAGGAGGAACTGGCGTCGAATAGACAGGTGCCGATGTCGGTCATGTGCAGACCGAAGCTGGGGATGTCAGGTAGGGTAAGACCGACGTCGACAATAGGTAAGACCGACGTCGGCAACAGGAGACACCGACGTCAGCAGGGTCAATAGTCAGGACAGGCGCATGGAACCGATGTCGGTCGGATGCAGACTGTGTAGTGACCAAGGTCGGTCACTGTAACAGATTTTGGGCTGACAGCAAGCTATCAAGGAGTCTCAAATACCCATATGGAGGACTGAAGGTGGTAAATAAGCCTCAAATTCGTTGTTCCTCTTCTTTATACTAGTTGCTGACTGCAGAGCAGGAAGGATCCAGAAAATAGTGGGAGCATGGCAAGAATATGATGCAGAATCAAACAGGAGATTTGGTAGGGTTTCCAGCAGGTATGAAAGCACAGAGACGAATGGATACCTTAGTTAAAGAATAGAGAGAATGGACACGTGAGACGGAAGACCAGGTCATATGGTCTTGAGGAAGCTGTAGGACAGTGGTACAGGTTTGACAGGTGGATGACAAAGCATGGCTTTAGTCAATGTCAGGGTAACTACTGTGGTTTGTTTTACCAGGTGGATGATGATTGCAACATTATCCTATTACTGTATGTGGATGGTATGCTAGCTAGCAGGTTTGTACATACAGGGTTTTGCTGAGCTAAGGTTAAGGTTAGTTCAGTGGCATGTCATGAGGAATTTGGAGCAGCGAAATTCTTTGGCATGAGAGACATGGAAGATCACAAGTTAATTTTGTCTTCAGTGGGAGCTGATGTGAATCAGGTGTTGGTGAGGTTCAGGATGCAGAATCGGAGCACACTAAGGGCTGGACAGTTCAGTGTCCGAAATCACATGAGGTCTGGTATAGACCTGAGTTTGCCCAAGCAGTGGGTGCTGTCAGAGAGTTAGGAGCCAATTCAAGGAAGTGGGTTCTCAGGGATTTGAGAGGGACCAGTAGCAGGTATACATGCTATGCAGGGTCAGGACTTCACTACATGGGTTTGTAGGTTTGGATGTGGCAGGTTACTCGAATGACAGGAGGTGCACCACAGGATTTGTGGTGGTTGGTCTTCAAGTGGGAGCTTGAAGAGGGATACAAGCCAGGAAATAGATTAGATGGGGTACAGGTACAGTGCAGCTGTTTATCTCCAAGTGGGAGATTGTTAGGTTGTGGAGCTAAAAGCTTCACTGATGCAAATAGGGGAGGAGGTTGCTTGAAGGTTGCTGAGTTGCAGAGCAACCAACGTCGGTCTGATCAGTCGACGTTGGTCAGGTTAGTGAAGAGAAGCAACCAACGTCGGTCAGGGATCGGCTGACGTCGGTCACCTCCAAGCAGACAGGGACCGACGTCGGTCGCCTGTACGGTTCAGAACTATAAGTTTTACGGGCAGTTAGTTAATGAACCAAGTGTTTGCATGTCAAGAGCCAAATTTAGACTAGAATCTGCGGATCTAATTATTGTAATTAGATGTCTAATTATTGTTTGCATGAGATCTATTTAAGAGACTCATAGGCTGTATTGAAAGGTGTTCTAGTTTGAGTTGAGCAAAGTTAGCTCCTTCTGTGTGTGAGGTGAGCAAGGGTGTTCCTCCTAGTTCCACAGAAGTACCAAGTGTGGGTGTTGGTTTTGGAGAATCAGAAGGGTTCTTCAAGTGTGTAAGATCTTGGTTAGCAGGTGTGCATGGCTACGTTTAGAGATCTACATGGTAAGTAAGATCATTGATCTACAGGTGTATGTGTGTGTAAGGTCTAAGGTTCACAGGTGTGCAGAACCAGATTGATTTGCAGGTGTGCAAGATCAGATAGGACAGCAACACAACAGGGAGCAGGAACAGGCAGGATCTACTTGGAGTACAGTGTGTACTCAGAAAGAGAGCAAAGAGAAAGGCAAGGAAGATCCTTCCATAAGTGAGATCATTTGGGTTGCAGGTTGTTGTAGTTTGGGGGAGATCTACTTGAAGTACGTTTGTGTACTTGGAGTGCGTGGAGCACTTGTGGAGTGCGTGGAGCACTGGTGTACTGGCAGTAGTGGATACTGACTGGTTGGAGGTGAACACCAACTCTGTGTTTGAGTTGTGTGTTGGGACCGTAAGAGAGAGAGCTTTGAGGAGAGAATTATTGTTCACTTGAGGTGTGGGAAGCCTTTGAGAGGTGGTGAAGAAGTGGCATCTTCTTTATTGTATTCTTTTCTGTATGAGTATTAATACAAGTTGTGTATTGTCTCTCATATTCTGTGTTATTTTTGAATTCTAGTTACTTGTGATTCTGGTTTAATTCCGCATCTTAAGTTGCTTGTATATGGTAATCAACTGTGTGCTTCCGTTATTTCCCAACATGAACATCACATATAAGTAATATGATTTTGGGTTTGTCTGAATCAAGGTGCCTTACAACATATATAATACATAGGTGTCCCAAGGCGGTATCGATATGGTTTAGCTAATTGCACTAAACAGGTGTCAACCCTAATCACCTCTTCCTTTGCTAGCATACTGAGCTTAAATTCCTCTTATGCCTTTGCAGAGAATACACCATGTGGAAGCTGCAGATATCTAAAAGAGTGCACCTGGTAGCAATGTCGTATATTTTCATGCTCACTGTACCTTCTGCATATGTTGTATACTGGGCATTAGGAGGCATGCTCTTGGATCATGCCAATGCCTTCTCCCAACTTCTATGCTCCCCATTTCAGGATGTTGTTGTCATTCTTATGCTAATGCATTAGGTATATGTATGTATGTATTAATGTGTAATTACATTTCATTCCTATCGCAATCAATCTGTTTGTGTGGTTGTGCAGTTCATTACTTTTGGGTTTGCATGCACACCTCTCTACTTTGGTTGGCCTTATCACACGTACAACCTATTATACTAAACAAAATTTTATCTTCTTTCTCAGCAACACTAAAAACATACTCAAATCTTCAATCCAATCCCTATCTGAATCTTCCCTGAAAAAACCCCTCTCCAAAATGACACCCACCTCTTTGAACTCCTACTTTAAGATTTGCAACAGTAACAACATGCCAATGCATGTGTAATAGAGGTTTTGTAAAGCGAAAGAGTGTAAATTGATAGTAAAATGTCACTCAAAACTCATTGACTATTAATTTGCATGTTTTTCACTATCATCGAAAATAAGTTCATACAAACTAATTGTAGGGGTGGACTAATCTGGCCCTGAACCATTTTACAATGCTTTAATCTACGATGCCTTGCATTCTTCATGGAAAGAGCTAGTGTCATTACCCAAACAGAATGTCAAAATTGTAACTCCCTTGGTTTAGATCAGGTGACATTTGTATCCGTTGGTTGGAGAGCCCAACATGTTGGGGTTAGATCAATTCTGGGTGATCGGGCTTTATTTTTGTGATTACAATGGACAATTTGTTTTTGTTGCATTGGCACTAATTACGTTGATGTGTGGACAATAAATTAAAATTCTGAAGACTATCTTATTATTTTCATTGCTCTTGAAGTAAGTACCCAACCTTTTACAAAGTGCATACTACATGGTCAATTAATAATCATTAAGAGGTAATATAAACACTTGATAAACTTAATTATTATACAATAAAACATACCCACATCATACAAGTGAAAAGAAAACATTTATGAAATAATTTCATAATTAAAAAGTATCTACATTATATGATTGAAAAAGAAACACTAAAATAAATAATATATTCTAAAAATGAAAAGAAATATCTTCAAAATTTCTTCCACCATTCCTTGCACCCTTAGGGCAATTGCTAGTTTTAGCTAATTAAAAATCAGTGGAAACTTTGTAATCTCCCTTCAATACTGAAATAACTCGGAGAATCTGACGCCATTTACAACAAACATAAACGACCGTCAAAATTTACGTAAATCTCAACAAATTTTAGTTTAAACAATCGCAATCAGATTCGAGCAATTAAAAACTGGATCTTGGTAGTGACAGGTGTCGGTGTGAACGTATCTAAATGTCAAAACTTTCTGTTGATTTTTAGAAAGAAAAAAAAAACAGATTGACACCTTGATATCCATTATTTTAATTTTTGATAATTAAAGCAAATAAATGTAATATCATTGATATGTGATTCGTAAATCAAAGCAGACAACAGTACAGAGAACATTGGGAAATTTCAACTCGTCCAAAGTTTAGTTGACCAGCGTTTCAACTTAAAAAGTTTGTCCCCAAAAAAAATTGTTCGATCTTTGGTCAAAAACATTGGAATATATAATGGCAGTGCACAATTTAAATAATGATTATTAACTTTATGTTTGGAAGAACTACCAAATCTAAATAATGGATATTAAAAAGCAAAGCTTGTAAGTGAAATAGCCAAATAGCAAACCTTTCAACATATAATTATTATTTGAAAAAGTGATTTAATCATTTCTCTTATGCTAATGTGAAAGTAGATTAAGTGTTGCTATTCCATATTCAAAAGTTGATTTGATAATGTAATCATTTGGATGAAAAAGTTAGAGAGTAGGTGAGACCTAAACTTTAATGACAAACATTTATAAATTTTATATTTATGCCTTTCTATTCTTAATTGCTTTGTGGTGTGGGGAAATGTGTGATAAATAAAAAATTGAAAGCCACATGGTGTCTACTATGTTTAAATTCCTTTTATATTTTATTTAGATTTTTAGGGTATTATAATATATTTGCCTCTTTCATAATTTATTCAAGATGGTTCGATGGTACTAATCTTCTTTTTGTCAAGTCTTTTTCTTGAGTGCCCAATCGTTTTAAGGATGTATACCACCACTTCCTTAGAAGCAGTAAGGTATGTCTAGTTATTTGTATTTTATATTATTATTGTTTTAAGTTATTTTGATATTTTATTATTATATTTTATTTGGGTTTTTTTATTATTGTGAATTGTTTTTTTATCGACATAAAAAATAAGTCGTGAATTTATATTGGTCATTTTATTATTATAACTATTTTGTATATTAATATTTGTTTATTAATATAAATGATGTGTTCTAATAGTAATTAACTCTCTTCAAATAAAATGTATTTTAGATGATAGTTTGTTTCTCTTTTTTTTTTTGAAAAGGATATTGTCTAAAATATCTTAACTATTTTTTAATGTTTAATATAGTGAAAGTTGTAGACACTTAAAAAATGTTCTTACGTATTTATTATTTGTAAAATTATATAATTATAATGTGTTTGTGTGCTTGTCAATTATTGGTTTAAATTAGATGTTATTAACATGCTTTATCAATTATTGATGGTACCTTCTCCACTTCCCATTTTCTCTCTCCTCTAATTTCCCTTTGATTGGAACTTTTTGTCAGAGATGTTCATAAAATACTAGGGATTATTTAGAGCGTTTGGAGACTCTATATACTCTTTTGTGTGGCCTCTTTTAGCTTGAGTGCCTTTATCCCTTGTTCTTGTCTTTATCACTTTTTAACTTCTAGGGGTTAGTTTAGGTGTCAATAAACTCCTAATTTGAATTCAATTTATTTATAAATACAAAATCATTATAGTTAATTTAAGTACCTAAGAGAAAATCAAGAGAATCCATTATTGACATGCAATCACTGAGTAATTACAAGCATTCTATGTAAGAACAAATGTTCATTAGAGCATTCTAGAGAGAGAGAAAACATTCATTAGAGCATTCTAGAGAAAAATGAACATTCATTAGAGCATTCTCAAGAAGAGTAAACATCTGTTGAAGCACTTATATAGCTTGGCCCTCTTGGGGGATTATACGAATTATCCAACATATATATCTTTTATATGGAACTTTTTAGAGTTGTTATTTGGTTTCAATTATGGAAAGCTTGAAACTCTACTTTTTCTAGCAATGAGTAAACATCTTGTCATTTTACTATTAACGACAAGGTCTCTATGATATCTTCAGCATTTATGTAGATTCAATCTCAAGCTAAAAAGGTGGCTATGGAGCTCATCCATTTAAAAGAGTTGATTGACCATTGGGGGAGTGTTCCTTGTGTTATGAGTGTTGTCCCCCTGGATCTTCCATCACAAGGTTTTTTACCATCGATTCCCAACGTAGCCACTCATGTAGGTACAATCATTTCTCCACCCCTCCTCTTCAATAGGGGGTTGGGGGAGTTGGAGTCCACTACCACTTTGTGGGAAATTTGTGTCTGGTTTATCTCGATGGGGTTCGCATATGCTTGGTCCTAGCTCTACTGACAGTGTGGTGAAGCCACTTCCTAGGTGGGGTATTACTATTTTTTTTTACTCCTCTAAACCCTATGGATGGATGGGTTGCTCCTATCTTCCCTTGGCTAAGCCTTCTTCTTCGAGTACTCAACCACATAAGGACAATTCTCCACCTCCTTCGTCTAGTGTCATGGCCTATGCTTAATATCTTGTTGTGTCTTTTGTAGTTGTTTGGTTTTTTTAACTTATTGTGCTCTACCAGTGTTTCCTTATTTTTAATTAGATTTTCTCCTTTGGCATGGAGACTGAGTCGTGAATTCTAACTGACTGTGTTTGCCATGTAACCTCATGTAAATTAATATTTTTTTGTAATAATAATTTTACTCAAGCATTCCTATAGTTAAAAAATATAAAACCACAAACTTAGAGAGAATAAATTTCTTCACCTTGGTAAAGAGTGTTGTGTGGATAAATTGTACCCACACAAAAATTTGACATGTCTAAAACAAAGGAATTGCACAATGATATCTAGGTCTTGTTTATGTATGACTTCTATGTTATTTTCCCTACACAACAAATACAAATTATATATATCAAGGCCACACCATCCATTGAATAAAAAAGTACCCAATCTAAAAAATTCAAAACTTTGGTTTTCAATTTGTTCCAAACATATATAAACACATATTGTCTAGACACAAACATTATCATAACACATATTTGGCTTGCAAAAAAATTTAATAAAAAATAAAAATTACATAAAACATAAAACCTTCCTTGCGGCTATTCTACAAAGATAAATTAATTTCTATAAATATGGAAACATACATGTCTTTGCTCACATATATACAATGAGTATATCTCACTTATAATAACTTCAAATGAAAAATACATGACCACAAAAGAAGTGTTTATTGGAAATGAAAACTTGTGCATTGCACATGTTCACAAGTCAAAAATGTCCACAATGGAGGAATACAACGTAAAAGTTTTATTCTCTCCCTACTTCAAACATGCATGAACACTTTTTGCTCAAGTAAGCACACACTTCATTAAAAAATGTACATTGAATATTCTAGCTCAATATTCTTTAACTAAAATACAAACTACGGAAAAATTCAAAACTCTTATTGTGAGTATTCTATAAACAAGAATCCATGTATGTTGTGTGCAACACACATGGCTTTGCTCATCAATATAAAAATATAGGGATACGAAAAAATGTTTATTACTAATAAAAACCTATGCATTACCCTTGTTTAATGTTGGGAGATGATCATAATTAAAAAATACAATACAATGCCAATGATATTGCCTTTGTCAAAGATCTCTAGATTTTTTGAAGTACATATAAACCATCGACATAAAATGCGTAGGTCCATTGAATGCAAAAAAAAGAAAGTATTGAATTAAAATGCTTGTCAACATAAGGGCATAAGTAATATATAGTCAATCGATATGTTTTAAATATTTAATTTTGTTCAAACAACATTCGAAAAAAAAAAAAAAAAAAAAACCACATAATACGTTTTCCTTGACTGACACTACCTATTTTTTATTAAAAAAATATTCCCGTATAACTCAAAAATTATATTTTCTAATAAAAAATAACAAAGAAAATATAAAATTAATATTTTAAGAAAAAAATTATTCAAAACATATAAAATTACAAAGAACACTCATAAATCTAAAAAGACAAAAGTTTAGGAGTATATACCTAATGCATTTGGCATGATAATAATTAATGACAAATATCTCAATGTCTAGCCACCTAAATAAATGACAAAGGAATGATACATTTTTTTTTAAATAAAAAACAACACTATATTACAATTAGGGCCAACTAGTCTCAAAGAGACTCCTAGCAAACCAAATTAAGAAAATTAAGAAGATCTAAACAAATTGAAGAAAGACAATCAGAACAAGAGGAAGATCCTCCCAAACCCATAAATAAGGTATAAGCACTTGTTCCCCTATAAAAAATACATAAATAAATGTCAAAGAAAAACAAATAGGGGTCAAGAGTTCATAAAAATAGTTAAATCAGCATTCATGAATTCACTAAATGCTCTATTCAAATCACAAATAGGTTTTTCTTGATTACTTCCAGTATCAATCTTGATTTTATAGCAATTAAATGTTGAATTGGCCAAAAAATTAGTAACCTGATTTCCTTTCCTTCTAGTATGGTTCCATTGAACACCCTTAACACCTTGAATGAGGATATCGATGTCTTTCTTACATTCATTTAGCTACCACTATTAGAAATGAGGGGAAGACTCTTTATTGAAATGATCAACCAAAATTTTAGAATCTGATTCCAAAATAATATCAGTAAGGTGCTCAGACTTAGCTATTAGAAAAGCTTGGAGAATGACCATAACCTCAATATAGTTATTAGAAGCAACACCAAGACTAGTAGCAAACCAAAACCTAACATTGTCATGATGATCATGACAAACACCTCCCATACCAGCATTTATAGGATTATCTTTTGAAGATCCATCAACATTAATCTTAACCAAACAAGGAGGAGGACAAACCCATTTAATGGGTTAATGATGTTGAGGACTATTGAAAGAGGTAGAAAAGGGAGATGCCCTATGGATACTAAGCCTCATTAAGACTATGAATTCCCACCAAGAACTTGCTTGAAAATATTGAATCTAGACTTTACAAGTTTCTTTTAAATTGATCACTATTCTACCCAAAACTTGACTTATATGCCTGGTTATACCATTGAAAATCCTTTGATTTCATTCCCACCAAATATTCTAATAGATTAAACTAGGACTAATATCATGCAATAAATTGAGGTATTTTAGCTTCGAATAAGGTCGAATCTAATTCACAAGAAAGTATCGGATAGAGTCATAATTATTCCAAGAATTTCCCATCAAATAACACCATAAATGATGAAGGAAAGTAGCAAAGGGGAAATCTAAAGAAGATGTCTTCTAAACTCCTCATCTTGAAGACACATGATACATCTATTTGAACCCAAAACCCCTCTTTTCTGAATATTATCACGATGAATAAATTTGTCTAGAGATGCAATCCACATGAAAGCATTCACATTAGGCTATAATTTTGGGTTTCGAACTCAGTTCCAAAGCTTAGAACTCTTAACTTCCAGGTTTTCAGCCAAAGGAGCTTTATAACTAGTTTGCTCTATGTAACACCCAGAACCTTACAAACCCCATCCAACGAAATCTGAATGTCTATCTAATGAGACTTTACAATAAGTAAGAATATGATCTAATCAGTCAATGAGATGAGTGAATTGTTGACCAAGCCAAAGATATTTAGGTTTCCATTTCCAAACTTCTAATCCATCCTACATGACTGCATACTGAAAACCAAATACATGATTCCAACCTGCTATAACACATTTATATTTTAATTCTAGAAGATCAATAAATTATATAGAAAGAGGGCTATGTTGATCCCATACATCTTTCCAGAAAAGAGTTAGTTCACCCTTCCACACAATCTAGAAAAGATCAACTTTAATAAGACTGCTTCCCATTTTCATTGTTCTCCATATTTGAGAACCCTTGCCAAAGATTGGCATCCTAGAGATAAAAGAATGATTCTCCATATGCAAGTACTCAAGCTAAAGAATTCTTCCCCATAAATCATGTTCCTCCACACACCACCTCTAGTATAATTGAACATCAAGTGTTATATTATCAAAGAGGAAGGATTAAAAAGTTAAACCACCACAGTTTTTAGGTTGATGTATTTTATCCCAATTAACCAAATGCCATTTCCTTTTTATCTGAATTTATTTCCTAAATAAACTCTCACATCTTCCAGTCTAGATCATGAAGAATGCCTTTTGGGGTAAAAAGAGACATAAATCTGTAAAATGAGAGAGATTTCATCACAATGTTAAGGAGTATATGACTTACCAGAGAAAGGTATATGTGAGTCCAATGATTAATATAATGTTGAATAGACTCCAGCGTAACCTTCCAATATTTTTTACCCAAGAAAATAATGGAAATGGGGATGCCCAAATATTTGAAAGGAGGAAAGTAAATTTGGAAATGAAGAATATTAGAGATCTGAGCCTAAAGATGAGGGTCAGTATGGAAAAATAAAACCTGAGATTTTTTATCATTCAAAATAGGACCCAAAACAATGATATGAATGTCAATAGATTTCCTAATATCCAAATACTTAACAAAAGTGGAATTCCCCATCAAAAAATTATCATCCACAAACTAAAGATGATAAAGTGGATCCATACCTTGCATTATGTGAAAGCTAGAAAGAAAACCAAAACACTTGAAATGTTGTAAAAACCTGCCCAATCCTTCTGCCAGAATGAGAAAGAGATATGGATAAATAGGATCACCCTAATGAAGACCTCGCTTAGGATGAAAAATAATTGAAGTAGAGCCATTTATAATCACTAAAAAGGAAGGAGAGGAACAACAAGCCACGACCCATTGTATCCAATTATCATCAAAACCAAAGGCTTTTAACATATCTGTAGAAAATTTCCAGCAAACTCTATCATAAGCCCTAGAAATATCAAGCTTTATGAAAATGGAAATTTTGATTATTAACATGCATAGAGTGGATGGATTACTAGAAAATAACAATACCATCAATTATTTGGCATCCCCAAACAAAACCCCCTTGTTCAAGAGAAATGATGGAAGGAAGGACTATTTTAAGTCTTTTAACAATAGTTTTTGAAAAAAACTGATAGATATTATTATAAAGAGCTATGGGTCATATATCATAAAAATTCAAAACTTGATCCTTCTTAGGAATTAGAGAAAGAAAAGTATTATTAAGAACCTTTATCATTTTTTTTGAAGTACATAGTTCCTCTGAAGCCACCAAAATGTCATCTTTGATAATGTCCCTTTTTTTGTGAAAGAACTCAATAAGAAATCCATTTGGGCTAGAAGTTTTATCCCTTTTCATCATTAAAAAAACCCTGCTCTAATTCATCCATTGAAATAGGGCCATTGAGGAAGGAATTTTCATGAGCCAAGATAAGGTTAGGAATACAGTTTAGAATCATATGTCTTTTATCAAAAAAAAAATCATTGGGGGCTTTGAACAATTCATGAAAGTGAGAGATAGAATTTTTTTATATTTATTAAATGGAATCAATTATGGATCCATAATGTATTTGAATCTCCTTAAAATAATTAACATTTTTTTGAGCCACAATAGAGTGATGGAAAAGGAAGAATTTCAATCTCTTACCTGCAACCATTTAACACAATATTTTTGTCTCCACATGATTTCCTCCTAAAGCTCAACTTTTTCTAAATCATTCTGAAGTTTATATAGTATTATTAAGAAATCCTTACCTAAGTGTTATTCTTTAATACAATAATGGATCTTTGCCAACTTGGATTAAATGTCTCTTTGCTTTTGAAAAATATTACCGCATGAGGTAAAATTCCACTCTTTGAGTTTTTGTTTGACAAAGCTTAATTTAGAGAATAAAACATTATGAGTTGTACCATGATGAGGTTTCCCTTACTGCCACCAAAGTCTAATCTTGTCTTCCAAGTCATTTTCTTTTAGCCACATAAGCTGAAATCAAAAAGGGGAATTTCAAGGCTTGAAAGATCCTTCCCACTGCAAAGCTATTGGCCAATGATTTAAAACCACATTGTCTAGGATGGAGAAGACAATTCGAATATGTTGAGAAGGCCAAGAATCACTAACCAAAAATCTATCCAGATGTTTTGCAATGAACTCATCCCCAATTATCCTATTATTCCAAGTGAAGGAACCTTTACTAGGAGGAATATCCATTAGCTGAAGTTGATTAATGTTGTGAATAATAAGATGACTAGTCAAAAGGAGGGTAGGAAGTCCTCCACTTTTTTCATTAAAAGATAAAACAACATTGAAGTCACCTTCGATGATCCAAGGAAAATCATGAAGATAAACTTCCCTATGAACTTGTAGATCAGCCCAAAGTTTGATCTTATATTGAAGATCTTGGGGAGAATAAAAATTAGTGATCATGACACTGAGACTACTAGAGGTGAGAACCCCTTCTAACCATTTTAACTCAAGAATTTACTGGTACATCAGTATAAAACTTAAGTTTATTTACGTACCAGTAGAATTATTATTAGTTGACACTAACATTTGTAAATTCATCTAATGACCACTGATCCCCTCTAATTTTATCTAAAACATCCTTATTAATCCTCTGCCCATCATATGCCATTATATCATGCATCATATTTTGTCCTCCTTTCTTTCATCCCTTAGCTTCGTAAGGGAGTAGAAGATGTCTTGAAAAATGTTCTAGAATCATATTGGCATATCCTCCAATGGAAACTCAAGTAACTACATCGTTGGTTCCTTCATGATGTGGTCAATCCCTAAACCATTCTCTTTTGCTCCTCATCCTATAATTCCCATTATTATGTCTTTTTTTTATCTTGGTTACTAGGTTTGGTATTCCCTTTGGTAGTAACCCCCTTTGTACAATGTGTAAACATACCTAAAATTTAAAATATTATAAAAAAACCCTAAAAATTATGAAAACCACAAAATCCTAACTAAACATCTAAAGTCTTATCCTAATCATCCTATCTAAAGTATTATCACTCTTATCATTTTTTCATCTTTCCTTGTCTCAACATCCTAGTCATCTTTCCTTGTCTCAACATCGTAGTCATCTTATTGTCTTCAACAACCTTATCCTAATCTTAGTCCTTCATCTACTCTAAGTCCATACCTTGTCTAAGTTCCTATTCTTAATCCAAAATCACATCATCATCATCATCATCATCATCATCATCATCATCATCATCATCATCATCATCATCATCATCATGACCAACTTAGTCTAACACATTACCTAATCAATCATCCCATTGACTCTCATTAGGACAATTAGACAAGACACAACATAATGCATCTCGATATAGATACTTGTGTGTGTTACTTATCTGCTTTGTGTTGTTTGACTTGTTTGTATGTCTTTTATCATGTATATATCTTATTGTCTTATGTTTATCTATGTTTATTTTTAGTCTTGCTTCATATATATTTTTATATATCGAGAAATGAATAAGGATGCAATGATGACACCAAAAAGGCTATAATAATGCTTTTAGTTTCCATCAATGATGTAGAGTTCACTATTTGACCATGCACTTTGGCATAATATCCTCTTGTTCATACATATCATGGATATACTACCAAGTTCTATATTTATCAGATTGCTTAGACTATGATGAGCCTTATTACAGCAATGATGGCTTGATCATCTACACACTCATCATTTATCCTATCCTTTATCACAACATTTAATAACCCATATCCAATCATTTATCATAGTCCTTTTTACTCAATCCAATCATCCAAGTTCACACATCTAATATCTAATCATTCCTCTAAGTCCTTTTATCATCAAGACAATATCCTCTAACCAATCATCTATCATCTCTCTAGTCGTTAACATCTGATATCTCATCTCTCATCATTTTTCACAGTCCTCAATCTTCATGTATATCATCTACATCGCATCCTCAACCTCATAACTAACATGTCTAAGATCCATCTTCATCATCATCCTCTATCATCTAGTCTGAATTACATTGGTCTGAGGTCTTTTCAGATTATGTAGGTAGTGCTTAGTCACATGGTGTGCTTGAGGTCAGCTCGACCAAACTCTCCTCTTTCCCCACCATTCATAACCACATTTATCTTGTCATCTTCACAACTCACATCAATCAAATCCTTGAGCTATAATATCACTCAGTTATCAACCAGTATATTGATCAATCATCATCCCCATAATCATCTCCCTAACCTTTTTATCAATTAGCTACACCTATTGATTGAGCCTGACAAATCACAACATCTATCTTTTAATCCATCAGTCATTCATTATCACTGATTGGTCAATTCATCATTTAAAATTTATAGTTTCCTCCCTTGATTGGGGCATGACCAAAACTGTAACTTTATCATCATCTATCACTCCCTTGCATGTGTCATTGCTAGGGGCATCATCTCTATTAATCAAATTGTGACTCATTGATTTGATGCAATGTAGTCTAATTATTCCCCTTCATCTTTTGGTCACTCGATCATACCATTTATTCTCTCTCATCCTCTTCATCATATCACTCAAATTTATCTTTGATATACACCCATCATTAATCTTATCAAATCATTGTCTTATCTTTGGCATGACGCTCTCCTAACATGTGTCTTTGCTTGGGATATGTCGATAGATTATGGGATTTATCATCTTGGTTTGAATCTCTCCCTGGCATGTGTCCTTTCTTAGGATATGTCAAAATCTTGCAGTCTTTTATCTCATCATCATTTATACTCCCTATGCATATGTCTTTTTTAGGGGCCTAATCCATTTGTATCTCACTACTCAAGTCGAGTTTATTTTCTTCATCATCTATCTCACATCAAGCATCCCATCCCCTTGTCTATCAATCTCATTCCACCCCTCGTTTTCTCATTCAAGTGGCCATTCGACTCCTTCCTCCCCGCATGTCCCCTCGAGGGGGCATCATAACTCCAAGCATCATATCTACTAACAGTCATCCATGAAATGAATTTTATTTTAAATACCATTGTTATTTATACTTTGTCCACTCGTAATTCCCTTTCAAAGAGGGGAAAAATTATACACCTAAATTTGTTGGCTTCATTTATAGTCACTAATATTATTATTAGTCGACACTAACATTTTTAAATTCATCTAATGAGTACTAATCCCATCTAATTTTATCTAAACATCCTTATTAATCCTCATAGTCATTTATCTGCCATCCCCCTTTATTTTTATTCATCCATTAACCTTATTCTTACCCCTCTTCTTCATTAATCTACCTAATTTCCTATTATCCACGAACTAATCTCACTTGTACATTATTTAAAAATTTAAAATTCTCATGACCCACCTACCCTAGCCTATTTCTAGGCTCTCATACATCCCTAGCCCCCAGTCACCTATCCTAATTCCTTACTAATCTTACTTATCCCATAAATGGATTTTATAATTCTCCAATTCTAAAATCCTCTCTAACTTAGCCCCTTTCTCTCTAGAAACCTCTATTCTACAAGCTTTTAAGGAATTTTTAATTCAGTGGATAATCATCCACCATAGATCCTTCCAACCCAACATTGAATATTGGCCATTGATCTTTCCTTCAGGGCCTATTCAAACACATCATCTCCCTCCATTCCAACTAACCAAGGAGTGTGCAATAAATTCATGCTATAATCTATTGCAAGTACAACTACTAAGAGAGGTGAGGTGAATCAGTTACCTTAAAATAATCCTTTAATTTGACTTATAATCCATGAAGTATTCATTCACATACATACATTAACCAATGCATAAATAAGCATATATAAAAGCAAATACCATAAAAACATAGGAGATATGTGGGAAACCCTTTTGAGGGATAAAACTCACTGAAAGCTCTGACGAAGATTGGGGCTACTCTTGTAGGGAAAATATCCGGTGCAGATGGTCATTTCAAAGCACACTTGCAATGTTCATTGAAAACTCTGGTGGGTTTCAATATTTCAAATGCAAGTAAGATCCCCAATAGGCTTCGGAGTTGCAAGGTGCACTAGGATTATCGACAGAGTTATCAAGTTACAGATACAGGTGGAAATCCCATGGGTTTTGAAATTGTGATATCAAGTGAAAAAATCATTGGGACTGTGTAGGGAATATTCAACTGATTATAATTTAATTTTGAAAACCCTAGATTTCGAAAGATAGAAAACATTTGAAAAATCTACAAGAACTTGATAACAAGATGACCCCTAAAATGATAATATGAAAATGAATTGAAAAACCCTAGCGTTGATGCCAAACAAAGAAAAAATACTAAAATGCTAACAAATAAAAAAATATGGCAAATTGGCTTAGCTTTGACAGTAAAAATGATTGATCGAAAGGATGCAACGATGACAGAGGAATACCAGACATGAGTCATAATGGCATTTGGTTCGAAGTGTGGCTTGAATGCGTGGCGATGTGGCTCGAGATGTGGAGCTCCAATCTCTAAATTTGTAATTTTAATAATGAATTACGATTAACCCTAATTAGATTTATATAACCTCTACAATAAATGCACCTAAGTCAGTGATTGGTGGGAGGCTCCAAAATTTGGAGTCTATGAGCAACTTAACAATTCTGCAATTAGCATTTTGATCTCTGTTCTCCATAGGATAGCTTGGTTCTTTGAAAATGGGGAAGCAGAACTCGAGGCACAATTTGTAACTTTTCAAGTTGTAAATTGCAACCAAAGTTCTAGTTTTTGGTTGGAGTGATGCATGGAGAGCGGAGAAGTTTGCAAGTTACAAATTGCATTTAATCTCTTCTTTATGTGGAGTATGTGTTTGGAGGGAAGCAAAACTCCGTTTGCAATTTGCAACTTTCGAAGTTGCAAATTGCAAGCAGGGTTTCAGTTTTCGATGGATGTGAGTTGTGTGGGGAGTGTAGGTTGGGAAGCAACTGACAAGTTTTAAAATTTTAAATTGCATTCCAATCTCCGATTTTCATCGGCTATGAGTAAAGCAGAAAGCGGAGGTCTAGATACTATTTGCAAGTTTGTAAGTTACAAATTATACATAGATCTTCGGTTTCCGTCAAACTTTGTGAAATGAGTGTCATGAGTCATTTTAAGACATATTTCCAAAAAATTAATGGGTATCCCTTAAAGTACTAGATATTTTGACTTTTTTAGGACAAAAATATCAACACATACCATGCATGAAAAAGGTAGTGTCATATTATTTTGATTTTAAATTGATTAATTCACCTCTTAACTATAAGCATCTAAGAATAATGATTTTATTTACACTTTATCTTCCATATTAAATACTTAAAGTTCCATCTCCAATTTATATAATTATGAAGATAAAATACTTAAAGTTCCATCTCCAATTTATATAATTATTGTCGCAAATGATAAAAAATATTTACTAAATGCACCTTTAAAAAATAATTATAATATTATCATAATACCTATGAAATCCATAAAAACATTAAGACAAAACTTAATGTCGGTGCATTTCATTATGTTTTGGAAGCATTTCATTATCAGATGAGATATTTTAGGCTTCAGTTTTGTCCACGAAAGAGATGGTAGAAGTTGACAGAAGAAGAGGCTCGAACTAAACAGCACTGCAATGGGAAAAAGAAAACGACTCCTACTCAAATATATGTGAAAAGACCGAAAAAAAAATATTATGGTGGAGCCCCTCCAACAAGTGTTTATATTTTGGTACAATAATGTGCATGTTTAAAAAAAAATCCTTGCAATATTAAAAATATTGCTGTGTTTAAGTGAAGATAAACTTAATTTTTAAATTGGTTTTAAAATTATAAAATAATTAGGTTTTAAATAATGATTAAATTTGACATTCGATTTAGTTAGTTATAGAATTTTTTTGACTAAAATTATTTATCAAATATTCTTTTTTAAATGTTTATATAATTTATATTAAAAAAATAAATACTAAATATAATTTATATATTTATTATAATTTATTAGAGTTTTTAATATATATGTAAAATTATTTAATATTTGTTAAAAATGATTGTATTTTACAATTAAAAATGTAAATAAGTTTATCTTAAATATATACAATAAGCATTTAATAAATTTAAATATGATGTATTATGCATTATGATATAATTAGATACTTTACATTATTACTGGGTATAATTTATAAAATAATATATGAAATGTATAACTACTTTTCATACCCAAAACTATTTGTACTTTTAAAATAAATTTGGGTCCTTAACATTCTTGCATCTTTTTGGTAATGTCTTCTTTCACATTGCTCACTAAATATTAAAATCTTATTAGCAAATAGGGATGAGATTTGACCCTTCTCATGTTTGTTTTTAATGGTTTTGATAATTAGTCTCTACAAGGTAGGTATTATAGCTTTCATGTTTCAATTACCCTACTTCTCATTTAACCAATGAAAAAGTTTAAAATACATGTTATCTTAACAAATATAAAGTTTAAGAAAAAAATTGACATATAAATTTTGAAATATTTCAAAATTATTTTTAAAGCATATTTCTAGAACTTTAATGCAATTTTAAATTAACAGTGACCTATGTCCCCTCCAATTTATAAATATAAATAAATGCGTGAGAACTTGGATACTCATCTGATGAATACAAAAACTTGGATATACTAAATCTAACTGATCTCAGAGTAATGTGTTGACACGACATTTAATTAAGGGCACAATTCCATGAATATTGTTGGTGGATTATCGAGCTACATGAAAATGATGATGTTAATTTCAACATGTGTTTCAAGGAACAACTGATGCCATACTTTAATGATGCAAATCATTGCTTGTTGCCCCCGTTCTCTCACTACAATACTTACAAGTAATGCAATTTATGCTAAAATCTTATAAATTTTATTTCATACTAACAATTGAGATAGCAATATTCATGAAAAAATATCTACAATTATAGTTAAGCTAGCCTCTTTGTGATGAATCATGCACTTTTAGAATAAGATCTATTAACTATTATGCATGAAAAAATTGAAGAAATGACAAAATTTAAACAACATCTAAATTATTTTAAGCCATATGTAAGATAAATTGAAATAGATTCTATAAGGTTTTCCAAAGTCTTTTATTTAATATCTATATTGAATATATATCGAGGTGCCACATTGGGCATTGGCATTGAAACTAATAGAGTATTATCTGCTAGGAATAAAGTCATGATACTACATATTAAATCAATGAACTATATCCTACAGTGCAAGTAAATAATGTGGAAAACAAGCTACACATAATAAAGACAAGCAAGATGACACATTACACAGAGATTATGTGGAAACCTTACAATGTGCAAAGAAAAATCATGGGAAAAATGGCACCTTCTAGACTTCATTAATAAACACAACATCAATATCTTCTACAATAGTTCCTCCATAACTACTCCTTCAGTGCTTCCATACAAAGCACTCAATGCGTCCACCTAAAGCATTCAGGTTGTGAACTAAGCTAAACTAGCCTACAGGATCGAACCTCCAAGCATGCAAGTTGAAGGCTTGCATGGATCCTCTAACAAGATTCTAATTAAAAAGGAGTAAATAATGATTTATAGCATTTACAACATGAGAAAGAAGAGAGAGAGAATATGTGGTGCCACATATGAGTGGGATCACTAAGAACCCCACTAGAGCCACTCACATGCACTCATGTGCATAAGCTAAAAGCCACCATTTGTGCCTTGGAGATAAATTCAACACTCTCATGGTGGGGGTGTCATGTGGAATTCATTAGCTTCGTCATCATGTGCAAAAGTCTCTAAAGTGGATTCTCCACCAAACAAGAACAAGTGCCACCTCCATGTGGCTCCAACCATTATCCCCCACTCCACAAGTGAGGACAACAAGCACTAATGCTCTTCTTGTCTTCATCTTCCAAGGGTCAACATGTTAGATGCTCCACTAAATAGGTTCATGGGCCACTTCCATGTGACTCCAAAGTTGGCACCCCACTTCCACAAGTGAGTCCAAACTGTTACAATGATCTTACTATCTTCTTCTTCCATGTGACCTCTTGTCTTTTGCACCATGTGTCAAACCCATGTGACAAAAAAGGCCAAAACATGTCCCTTAGTGGAGTGTTATGCCCCACTTCTATCACACCAACTTGACCACACCTTAGGACCCTCTAAAGGCCCTCCTACCACATCACTATCTTGCCACTTCACCACCTACATCATATGTAACATCATCTGCATGCCATATCACCAAGATGCCATGTCACCATGAATATTGACAGTGAATAGTATCGATGAATAGTACATGTGAATAGTGTTTTGTGAATAGTGACTATAAATAGTGACTTCACATCTTAACATTATCTAAGTGAAGAGAAAAAGTAATTATCCCTAAAATAAACCTCAAAGCAGTGGAAAATATAAAATTACATATTGAGAAAGAGACACCCACAATGAAAATCATAGTGATGGCGTTGGATCTTAGCTCCTTCACATCCATAACAAAAAAATTCACAAACATTGAATCCCTAGACCTACCTCTCAATATTATTATGTAAGCTTCTTGTAAAGTAATGTATTGAAAATTTCAAAATTAATGGATTTTATGTTTTGAGAATTATAAACATAGGTTTTTTTTAGCTCTGGGTTTTTCAGAAATAATGCAAGAAAATTTTATCCCCAATGTGAACTATTGAAGAATGCCTTTGAGATGATCTTTGCTACTAACCATGTTGGTAAACATGTAATATTTTGGGTCTCAATTTTCTTTAAATTTTAAATCCTACTCTGCTCTAAATGGTGTTATGCACATGCATGTCACTTTCATTTGACTAGACTACTACTCAACAAAATGGTCCAAACCATAGAGGAAACGGGCATTGAGGGAAGGATTGTGATTGTCTCGTCTTTGAAAGGAATAAATTTAGTTTGACCATTTAAACAATCTTAAAAGGCACAAACCCAAGGACTCTATTTCCATTCAATTTGCTTCACATTTTTAAATTTAAAAATATTTGAAGTTTAATTTGGTGCTTGACATGTTTGTAGCTACAATGCTACGATTGCATATGTTGAATCTAAAATTGAAAATATTCTACAAACAAAATAGCTTGTCTTGAGACTCAAGATATAACAATTACATCAAATTGATTGGCTGGAGCCTATGACATTGCAACAAACTCTTACAGCTAACCTTGCTTGTCATGATTTTTTTTGAATGACAATTATCTAGATTCAATATTGCCTTTCAAATACTAATATAATTCATGGCATAAATATAATTCATTTCCTTAAAATACTTAAATTTACAATTGATGTAAACTTCCTTTAATAAATTAAACTCAATAGTAGAAATTTACATACAAACTCAAACACAAATAATTGTTAATACAAAAACAAAGACTAACTACTATACAATCTTTATTTTAATATTATTGTTAAAATATTATATAATTGTAATTTATTTTTCATTATATTTACATAATATTTTTAATATACCTTATCCACATTCAATTTTATCACAAAGACCTAATACCCATTTAATGAACTTCCTTCCCAACTATTCTGATTTATTCTTCAAATCGCCATATTCATTAATTTTATCATTAGAATGCACCTCATTGATTAAACAATCTGATTTATTCTTCAAATCGCCATATTCATAAATTTTATCATTAGAATGCACCTCATTGATTAAAAATGTGTTTATTCATCTTGTTGAAACATCCTAAGCTACCTGTATTTCTCTAAATGATAATGATTTTCATTGGAACGACTCAGTTGCATTTTATTTCCCTATAGTCAATTGTGTTTGATAGTATTAAAAAAAGTAAAACACTCAAGTTAGCTGAGCCAAGTCTTAAGAAGGGCGTACTAGTTCATACTAGACTGAGATGCTAAGAGGCAGAGAATAAAACAAATCGTTTTAACCTTTCTGATAACTGCAATGTTTGCACTGAGTGAGCTTGCAATATCCTTAACTACTATCCATAGCTTGGATGGCTTTGCAGAAATTAGTGTTTGACAATCCTCCTTCCGAAGCCTCTCATGTTATCAATGGTGTCATGGAAAATTAAGCTTCCTCTTATTGTTGCTTGAAATGCTATCAATCTAGATATATGGATTCTTAGTTTTCTATATGACGAATAATTCTTTAAAATCATTCTATTTTCATTATTTCTCACTATACCTCACTAATTTCAAGAACTCTGTAATTCTCAACTTTACATTAGTCGACATTATTTGAAAGAATAAATTACAAAATAAAAATGTCTGAAAATATTTTACTCAACACACGCATCTACTCAAACTTGTCAATATATTTGGTACACACATATTTTATTCAGACAAAAATATGATTGCAAGAACCATCATAGATTTATTTTACCATATAGAAGTATTTTTTGTGAATCTTTAAAAAACAATGTATAGGAATTTCAACTTGATTTTGTTTTCTCTTTTAATTTATAAGCGTTAATTACGGTAATTAACATTAAAATAATATATTTTTCGTACACAATTAATAAATTTAGATATTTTAATTTCTAAGTTAGGTTAGTTGTGTCAATCTTGAAAATGGAAATTGGGCAATGAAACTCATTCACGTATATAGTTTATCTCTTACCTTATTAAGACAAAGTATGAGTAGCAATACAATTATTAACACAATTTTTAACCTTTTAGCTTGTATAAATTTATAGTTGGGTATAGACTTCATTATTACTAGTTTTCTTGATTATCATATTGTTTAATCTCAGCACATATTGCTAAAGCATTAACATGAAGTACTTATAATAACATTAGAACCCTTAGCAAGGAATCTCAAAGTGATACATGCTCATTCGATCAATAAATTTACAAAGGTGCATTCAATGCATAAACATAGTTTTATAAGCATTCTACTTAGAGGTATTTTATTTAATCTTTCTCCCTCTTCTAAATATTCTCTATGATTCAAATAAAAAAAATTATATAAATTCTCCTAAACATTAACTCAACATAATGGTTGACAATTCGAAATCTAGGAATAGTAACCTGAAAGCACTTTTTACAAAACTCTCTATCAAGTTTTGTGTTAAACATGCATGAAGAGAATAATGTTAAGGGCATTGTGAAATTAGGTTATTATCTGTGACATTCCTTAAAATATATTGATTAAAATCTTAAATAATTATTACACATCAATATATTGCTTGGTGACCCTTCATCAAGGTGTGAAACAAAATGTTGTCTTGCATGGGTGGTATAGGACACCTATGAAAAAAATCATCTTATGCATTTTTTTCTAAGATCATAGTTGTATAGTTCCCTGGAAATCATTCGATGACCAAACTACTATTGGAAGAGTATTGGGTAGGTTGGGGAACATTAGGGATTGAGTTATGAACTTTGGGATGTGAGCACAATGTGATGGGAGAAATCCTAGTTAGTCTCATTATAACTCATAGATTTATGAGTTAAGAAACGACAAGGTAGTCTTGTTAAATCCATTCTTGTGGCCATAAGCAATGTATACATGAATTATACAGCAAGAATGTTCCAATTCTTGTCTTAGTTCACTACCATAATTTCATCATGCTATATGGATTAGCTTCAATTTGACTCATTAACACATTGGCCTCTTTATTTTTATTAGATTCACATATATTCTTCTCATGAAGGGTATGTTCACTCTCAATGTATGAGAGGTGTGTAAGGGATCTGAAAGGCTCTATGGTTAGAGGTAAAGCTCTCTCTCTCTCTCTCTCTCTCTCTCTCTCTCTCTCTCTCTCTCTCTCTCTCTCTCTCTCTCTCTCTCTCTCTCTCTCTCTCTCTCTCTGTGTGTGTGTGTGTGTGTGTGTGTGTGTGTGTGTGTGTGTGTGTGTGTATCTTATACAGTTTGATGTTGGCTTCAGTGATGATCTCATGCTTTCTCTTTCTTTTTGTTAAGGAAACACCTTGTTAATTGTGTCTAACTACATTGTATACGTACATTTAGATTGGAAAATATGTATTCACATGATGTATTACTACAAATGATGACATTATGAGATCTACGAATGATGTAACTAAAATTGAGATGTTATGTTAAATATGATTAAAAATAAGTATTGATGTATGTATGTTTAATTTTACTATTTATACAATTAGATCATTTATATGATCAAAGAAAGAATAAATGTTATATGAGCGAGTATTTGAAAAAAAAATGAATTGTCAATTATTAAACTTAATAAAATTTGATGTTAGTAGAACTGCTTTTTTAATTTTGCAATTATTTTTTATTAATTGCAATTAATAATGCATGTTAGAATTTGGAATAGTTAAGGAAACCCTAGGAAAAATTAATTTAAAAAAAATATATCACTTTCAAGTGTACCCTGAGGAGTTTCTTACAATGGTTTTGTAAGCATGCATTGATTTTCCAATATTGCGATGATTCTCAAAGCTTGTGTTGCTTTTCCAATATCATGATGTTGTTAATGATACCATATATATATATATATATATGAAAAACAACAATGTATATTAAAATATTACAATATTTCCTTTAATAAAAAATCTAATAATATTTTAATATTATTTAGAATGATAAATATAAAAAATTGCAATATCACAAGTGTTGTAGAAATGGTTTATGCCTCCATTGACTACCCTAGCAAGCTTGTTGATCATGTTGAGGCATAAATGGTAGCATCGACATTCATTGATGGTGAGTTTCTGTTTGAAATATAGATTTGGAAGCCAAATACACAAAACTACATTCGACATCTTGAATAACACTACCCTTTGCAATAAAGGTGAGTAGAGCCAAATGACCTAGAACACTTTTCGATGGTTATGACTTCTTCATCCCTTTAGAGGACCCAACATTTTTTCCCATGCCACATATTCCAACAATACATGACTAAAGATTGTGATTTTCTTGCCAAGCCAGGGAGTAATATGGAAACATATTATTTGTCTCCTTTCCATTTTAGTGTTTTTAGTAGGACTTCACAACCTTATAATGACACCTTTAAATATAATGGTGAGTGGTACTTATCTAAGAAAAGAGAACATATTTTTAGATTGTCCTTGATGACTAAAATTTCACTTTCAACTTAGTTCTTCACTATTCAAATCTCATCACTAACAGAAATGACACCTCATTATAAAAATATCATTCTTACTTAACTAAAACAAGTTTGATGTCATGCACATGAGTCCATAAATAGATTTGACAACTAAAATATGACCTAGAAAGGACAACTGAAATTCGTTAAAATATTTTACATTTATTGTTCAATTAGGAAAGATTTGCATTTACATCCACAATAAATTTACATGTTTTCTCTATTTTCACCATAGTCATGATGGGCAATTTTACAAGATTCACCACCCTAGCAAATCATGTTGCAACAAGATTCAACAACATTTCTATAAAAAGAAAAATGTTTCTTTTTTAGGGTGCCTAAAACTTTCCCTGACCTCTACATAAAGGCAAATCACCGTATTTTTTAGTTGTATTATATTTGTCAAATTTGTTTCATACAATCTAAAATTGATTATCATTTTGCATTTGGATGCTCTCCTTATTATAATATCCTAGGGCAACCCTTTTGTCTCTTTAATGACTTGTATACTTATTTTTAGACTGTTATGGCTTATGAGGATAAAAATGTTAAAGCTTTTTTTTTTAAAGATTTAAATCTTCACCAATATTTCCTCAAATACTTTGCTTCCAAAATATTTTACAGTTAAAAGATCTCTTCTTTTAGTTATTTTATATCTTCTTCAAAATTAAATTAAAAATAACCTCATGATAAAATTATAAATACAAAAAAATCTATAAAACATCTTTTAGAGAATACAATTTATTTTCATACATTTATTTTTGAACACATATCTTAATTAAATTTTTTGTTCTCTTTTAAATTTACTAATGTTACATTTATACTTCGTATTCCTTACTTGTGTATTTTTATAATCCATGACGAGACACAACAATCACAGCTCATAATGAAGATAGAAAAGACAACCATGCAAATTGAATGTAAGTCTATCGACAATCACAACTCATAAGCAAAAAAATTACTAATAAAAAAGTCGTCATAGAAGGTCTTAAAGCAGTCGTCTTTTTCATAACAGGTGGGTGGGTTCACAAAAGGCCAAAGAATAAATTATTTCTTCTTAAAAGAAGTTTCCTGCCAATGTTCCCCAACCACTTCGATTCAGCTTTACTTTGCCTTTTCTGCTTAAAAAAAAGGTTAGCCAGGAATAATAATTCATACTTTTTCTCTAATTGCAATGATTCAAAACATCATTTAATAGATACCATGTGAATTTACATAATGACTAGAATTTATCGTTCAAAGTTCCCTACTTTGCACTTTTTCATAGGGTTCCTTGTTTCTTTTTCTGTTAATGCTGAACTCATTTTATTCCATAAATCTAATGTAATACGTAAGGATTGTCTATAGTCAGTCTCTCAGCTTTATTGCAGCAGGTGCCTTTGGAGATTAACAGCTGAACCACACTATACACGAGTTTAATTTTTAGTACTGTAAATGTCGACATGTGGGTGTAATGTCTTCTTCAAGTCATCAGCACTACTACCCGCATGTCTCGGGGATTTTTACACGTGTCTTTTAAGTAACATTTGATGTTTGGGTCCATTTGATAAGTAACTCTTATTAAATCTTGTGTTAAACATCTATGAAGAGAATCATGCTATGATTTTTTTGTTGTTATTTTATGCCTTTTCTGCTAATAAGTCAATCTTTTTCTCTAATTGCAATGATTCAAAACGACATTTAATGGGTAGCATGTGAATTTACATAATGAGTTGGATTTATCGTCCAAACTTGCCGGTCTACTTTGCACTTTTTCATAGATAGGGTTGGTTCCTCTGTTTCTTCACCACCACCACTACCCGCACGTCTCGGGGCTTTTAATACTCCACTTCCTCTTTTCTTCCGTCACGAAACGCACTGCCAGACGAGGATTGGGGTCATCGTCAACTGACATAATCATGATTCGTTGCCCACACTCAGTCTCACCGACGATGAAGGCCGAGATAACAGCTCAACAATAATATTTAACGGTGGGCCCACACTCTCACTCTCACTCCACTCCACTCCACTCCACTCCATTTCTATCCAATCAATCAATGCAATAATTTATTATTTATTTTTATTATTAAACTAAATATCACACGACACATTATTCCTAGCATTAAATGCTCCACATTCGGACACCAAATCCGAACGGTTTCCGTAATGAAAATATTTAGCTCCACATTTTTCGGAGCCTCGTAAAGGAATATTGGCGGCTACTTTTGACCTTCGGACCGACGTGCTTTACGCCTTTCGTATTCCTCCACGGGCTTTAATTTTTCCTTAAAAAACTCTGAACATTTCATTTTATTTTATTTTATAAAGCAATTACAATTATAAATAAAATATGTACAAAATTATTTTTAAAAAAAATAGTAAAAGGCACACTCTCAAAGTCGCATTAGGTTATGTTTAGGATAAAAAAGCTCAAAGGCATAAAAGTAACTAATAAAGTAGGTTATGTTTAAAGAAAGCTTTAGTATATTAAAAAAAAGACAACTTAACAACATCAACAAATAAATTAGTTGGGAAAGTGTCATTGTCAGGGACACCATCCCACTCAAAGCTTGGAAGATCTTTCCCATCATCCACTGTGTTCCATCCAGTGTCAGTGTCAGTGTCCATCTAGTCAATATTATTTTTTTCTTCAGTAACATGTGGAGGAGAAATGGTTAAATTAAGCCATGACAAACTTTTATCAAAACACTGAAAAGAACCATCCTAGGAACTACCAAATTGCAACCTCCACCAGGTATGGGCCACTAGAGGCAGGGAGCCCCACCCCTAATTATGCCAAGGTGGTAGAAGCGGAGGACCCCAATCAACACATCAATCAACAAGGGGAACCCCAACCATCCTACTACACCAAAGGGGGAGAGTGATGTTGCTAAGAGGAACCAAAAGCCCAAGAACGATGGTAAGGCCAGTTGCAATAAGAGCCACCCCTAGGAGGATCACCTCTGTGGCAAGACAGGGTATCCCTAGGTGGGGAAGGCAAGACATGAGCAATAATGCAAGATGTGTCACCCCCAATAATGAAGGAGTTGTTACAGGTAATCAAGTTCCATAGCCACTTTGTTTGCACTTGTATCTGCAGAAGCACATTAGAAACAATGGTAGTTTTGTCATAAGTAGCAACTAGACAGTCAACAACATTATTAAAAAATATCATTGAATTACATTCTTTCAATAGCCAAAATAAAATTTCCATTCTGAAAGTGTACCAAACTTGGGTGAACTGAGGAGGTAGATTCAAATTATCCCCAAAGATAATATAACACTAGCTGAAGGGAATGGAGTTAAGTGGCTAAAAAAGTTCTGAATCCATAATCAGGGACATTGGGCCTTTAAATAGTGCTAGAAAAGGTGCATTATGGTTTGAAGATGGCCATAGAAAGGACATTTGGGAAGAGAAATCCCCAATTAGACCAGTCTTTTGCCAATAGGCAGGCCTTGATAAATCAAACACCAATTTAAGTAAGCAATTTTGGGCTCAATACAAGCAGACTAGATAGCATGAAATTATTTCTCCTAGAGAGAAGTGGAGGAATGTAAATTCCACCTTTGAATGAGTTTATCCACCACAGGGATGTGTGGAGAGAGCCATTCATATCTTTTTCTAGTAGTATAATTTTGGAAAGGAGTCTCTTTGTACCATTTCCAATCTTTCCACCAAGGGCAGGCAGAGTTGATAGAGATCTTGTGAAGGAACTCCATTGGTAATGCTACCACAATCTCATCATAAGACTCTCTGTCAGCTGGAGAAAGATTGCATTTAGCTTGGAAGGCATTTCAGGGGATCCAAAATTGAGTTTTTTTGTAAAAAATTCTTACATGGTGCAAATACCTTTGTAATAAAATCTAAGTGCATGAATCTAAGGCAATTCTACCAGAGGCACCATGTGCATGTTTATAATCGATGACCACTGAAGTGATTGTTGGTTGATGGATAGACCATCCCTAAAGCTTAAACCATTCCATAACAACTAATGTTTGATTTTTTTCTAGGCTTTCCAAATAATCTCAATAACAAAGGTTCCCACCACTTTGACAAGGGCGATTAGAGTAAGAAGATTCTAAAAACCAAGCCCTTTCCAAGCTGTGTGACCTTAGGGGTACCCTTGAACAAGCAATTCCTGACAAGAGTCTTTCGAGCTTCTTTTCCCCCCACTGTACGAATAATCCACTTAGTGCATAGATCATAGGCTTGTCAAGAGATGTCAATGAGGCCCATACCAACAGCCTCCCATGGGAGACAAAAATAAACCTAGGCAACTCTATGGAAAGTCTTACAGGAGGAGGGATTAGCCCTGATGAAATCCCTAAGAAAATTTTTGAGCTTGATGATGGCTTGTTTGGTGGACACCCAGCATGAGGAGTAATACACATGGGTGGTAGCAAGCACTTTGGAGTAGATTTGGATTTTTCTATCCAAATAAAATGGCTTGGTAATCCAATATAAGAATTTTTTCTCAACATGATCGACCACGTATTGCCAAAGTCAAGAGGGGGAGGCCTAAAAGGAAAAGGGAATCTCTAAAAATTTAAATATCTCATCGTGTTGAAGCCAGTGCCAATTATACTACGCCATCCAGGTAGATTGTGGAAGATAGGATTCCCTTTAGCATCACATTTTATGCCATTGAATGGTGGAACTAGAGGTGAGATAAAAGACCTCCAGGCAGTGCATTGCATTGGCCACAACATCCTCTTCCTCAATGATCATTAAAAAAAGAGCCATCAACAAAGTGTCCATTGAGAAGTTGTTGGGATTCTTTCGAAAAAGGGCTATACCACACACTAGGCCTTACGACTAAGCATTAACTAAGAGATATCCAAAGCCTTATGGTATGATAATATATAATGTTGGGGCCAAGGGGTAAGCTTATCTAATGGATTTGAATAGGCAGAAAGGTTTGGAATTGAATCCATTAACAAAGAGATATATCAGAGCATTAAAAAAAAGTATATACATAAACTGAATGAGATGGGACTAAAACCCAGAGCTTGTAACATAACAAGGATAAATGGCCACTCAATGTAGTCATAGGCTTTCTCAAAGTCTATTTTGATAAATAAGGCCTTTTGGTGCGATGAGCAAGCCCATTCCATGCCCTCCCACACCGCTATGACATTATCCAAAATATACCAGCCTTGAGTGAATCTTGTTTATTTAGGATGAATGATCAAAGGCAACATATGCATGAAGCAAAGAGCCAAAGCCTTGGCAATGATTTTATAAGAGAAATTAAGCAAAGTGATAGGATGTTAATTACAAATGAGATTAGGGTTACCTTCTTTCA